>PVKS010024662.1:0-30785 GCA_004027875.1 Aplodontia rufa | reverse complement strand
GAAGGACCGTGAGAGAGAGAGAGAATCAATGTTTTTTTTTTTTTTCTTAAAGAGAGAGGGACAGTGAGAGAGAGAAAGAGAGAAACAACTTTGTTTAGTTTTTCACATGGCCTTAGTTGCTCCAACACTCAGTTGTGTACGTGGTGCTGGGGTTTGAACCCGGGTCCTCGTGCTTGCCAGGCAAGCGCTGAACCGACTGAGCCACCGCTCCAGCCCCTAGGTTTGCCCTTTTTATAGGTTACTTTATCCTTAAAAAACCTGTTTGGAACAAATATCTTTAAAAAGGCAAGGAAGAAATGTTTGCCATATCCCCTACTAAGTGGTTATTTTCTTTCTTTTCCAGGAAATATTCACATGTTTTCAAACGTGACAGATGACACTCACTATTACCGACGGCGGCACCGACACGAAAGGACGCAGACACGGAAAGAAGAGGAAGAAGATAAACCTCAGGTACCTAGGGAGGAGAAAAAAAACTACTCATACACAGTTGTACTGATTGTACAGTACAGTAGTTGTATGATGTATGATCAAGTTCTAAAAGTTAAACTTGAGATATATTGCCAAAGTGTCCTTTAGGGAATCAGGCAGTGGTAAGAAGTGCATAACTGGCCCAAACAGGCCAGAATGGTAACCCCTTCTGGCCCATCCAGTTTTATGGCTCTCCCAGGATCTCAGTCTTCCTATGAGGCTGTCTTAATCAAGGTTTTCTTGACTACAGAAAATAGAAGCCTCCTTCAAAATATTCAGAACTATCCAGGAGTGGTGGTGCACTCCTGTAATCCCAGACAGACTGAGACAGGAGGATTGCCAATTGAAGGTGAAACCAGGCAATTCAACAAGATTCCATCTCAAAATCAGATAAAAGGGCTAGAGATATACCTCAGTGGTAAAACACCTCTGCGTTTAATCCCCAGTACCTCAAAACACAAAACAAAACATGAAAAATGAAATAAAATACAAAAGAGATGGGAAGGGAATGTATAGTTCAGTAGTAGAGTGCCCTTGGGTTGACTCCCAGTACTACCAAAAAAAAAAAAAAAGCACAAGAAGAAGAAGAAAGGAAAACAGAACTGAAAGGTTTAAAGTACCAGGTTAAGGGAGTCTCCTCAAACTCAAGGGCAAGAAGCACAGCTGGGCCTCCTGACAGACAAGGAAACTGGGAACTGGGTGTTGGCAGGCTTCCAGGCAGCTATGCTCACCATGATTCTTTTTCCCCTCTGGTATTGGTGATTGAACCCAGAGGTGCTTTGCCACTGAGCCAAATCCCCAGCCCTTTTTATTTTTTAGTTTTGACACAGGGTCTTGCTAAGTTGCTGAGGGTCTTGCTAAGTTGCTCAGACTGTCCTTGAATTTCAATCCTCCTGCCTCAGCCTCTTGAGTCACTGAATTACAGGCATGCACCACCACACACAGTCACCATGATTTTTTAGGGCCAGATTATCCTCAGTTTACCCCCAACTCTGCTTCTCTTCTGTTCTTTCTAAGCAGTCTGACTTGTTCTACTTCCTCTTTCAAATGTTGAGTTCACAGTGGCTGAGAGTGCATATCTTTTTTTCAAATGATGGCCTAATAAAAAAGGGTGATGAACCTCAACCCCCAGTTCCCAAGGAGGGAGAAGGTGGTTATCCTTGCTATAGTTAGATGTCTCCCAGCCCAGGCTGCTGTGGCCAAGATAAAACAAGTACCTGATATTATCATGGTTCCTAGAGTCTCAGCCCTGTGAGAGTCACAGTCTGAGAAGACCTTTTACCTAGAAGTGTCTGCTTCATTGGTCTTGGAAAAGAAGGCTGCAGGAAGATTACTGGGTATTATTCCAGGTTTTGGGTAGGCTTCCTTCATCCTTCTCAGCAAAGAGAATGTCGTTGTTTGGACTTCTCAGCTGTGGGTACAGCCCTCCCAGAAAAGCACTGTGCAGTGCATTGATAATTTGTATTTTCTTTGGGATTTCTTTATATTTTTAGTAATATTTATATTGATGAACAACACTTATACCAAATATCTTTTCTTTTTTAGACCACATATTCTGCATTTATTCAGTTACTTCCAGTTCTTGTGATTGTGATTATATCTGTCATTACTCAGCTGCTGGCTGCTAATCCCCCATATAGTCTATTCTATAAATCGTAAGTCAAATACTTATAATACTTATCTTTCTTAATAACAGTGTGGCAGATGAGACTTGAAGGTTTTGTTGATACATTACTAATATTTCATTTCATTTTGCACTGTAGAAAACACTAATTTTATGTTTAAAGTAGTAATCGTGCAGACTCAAAAGTACTGTAGTCATATGTGGGCCTTAGGCGATGGATTGTGTTGTTCTACAGTGACATCATCTGGTCAGTTGCAGAACAACAATTGGCTTCTGAAGGAGCAATAGAATAACTTGAGGTTTGAAGAAAGTCCTTATCTTACCACGGTGGAGTTAGAAAGGACACTAATGATCTTGTAATAGGGTTACTGGGCCTCTACAACCTGGAGGATAGTAAGTTGGACCCAGTGATTATTTTCAACTTAAAAAATTTCATGAAAGGGGGACTGGAGCGCTTGCTTAGTGGTTACCGCGCTTGCCTGGGATGCGCAAGGAAGCAGGTTCAAATCCCAGCACCACATACACAACCAAGTGTCTGAGCAATGAAAGCCACATGAAAAACTAAATAAAGTTGATTCTTTCTCTCTCTCTTACTATCCCTCTCTTTAAAAAAAATGCAAGAAGGGGATATTTATTAATAATAAGTATATATAGTCAGGGGGCTGGAGCAGTGGCTCAGGGGTTATGACGCTTGCCTGGCATGTGTAAGTACACGGGTTCAAACCCCAGAACTCACATACACAACTGTCAGAGCAACGAAAGCCATGTGAAAAACTCAATAAAAATTGATTCTGTCTCTTTCTCTCTCTCACTGTCCTCTCTTTAATAAAAAAAAAAGTTTTCTTTAAAAAAAAAAGTATATATAGTCAGACTTTGATATCACATTTGTTTGTGCTGATAATATAGAAATTCATTATGCTTGTTAATGCAAACAGATTAAAAACTCTAGTGGGGGGCTGGAGCGGTGGCTCCGAGGTTACAGCACTTGCCCGGCATGTGCAAGTACACGGGTTCAAACCCCAGCACCCATGTATGCAACTGTCAGAGCAACGAAAGCCATGTGAAAAACTCAGTAAAAATTAATTTTCCCTCTCTCTCTCAGTGTCCTTCTCTATTTATTCATTTATTTTTTTTAAGAGAGGGACTGAGAGAAAGAGAGAAACAATTTTTATTTAGTTTTTCATGTGACTTTCATTGCTGAGACATTGTTGTGTATGTGGTGATGGGATTTGAACTTGTGTGCTTGCGCATGCCAGCAAGCGCTGTAACCACCAAGCCACTGCTCCAGCTCCTGTTCTTCTCTCTTAAAAAAAAAAACAAAAAAAAACAAAAACTCTAGTAGGAAGTTCTTAACTTCTTCAATAGTTGTTGTTGTTGTTGTTTATTATTATTACAGTGCTAGGGCTTCACACTTGTTGGGCAAGATCTCTATCACTGAGCTATACCCCCAACCCTAATTATTTCAAGTGATTCAGTTCTCCAGGTTTGGTCCTTAGACCAACATCATCAGAATCAACTGGCAACATATTAAAACGGCAACCAGTGGGGGCTGGAGCAGTGGCTCAATGGTTTCAGTATTTGTCTCGCATGCCAGGGACATGAGTTTGAACCCCAGCACCACGTATGCAATAAAGTGTAGGAGCAACAAAAGCTGCATGAAAAACTAAAATTGATTTTCTATTTCTCTCACTGTCCCTCTCTCTTAAAAGAGAGAGAGAGAGAGATAGAGAAAATTTAATTTAGTTTTTCATGTGGCTTTCATTGCTCTGAAACTTCGTTGTGTACATGGTGTTGGGGTTTGTACTCATGTACTCGCGCTTGCTCTCGCATGCCAGGCAAGCACTGTAACTGCTAAGCCACCACCCCAGCCCCTCCCTATCTCTTTAAAAAAAAAAAAAAGCTGGGTACTATGGCATATGCCTGTAATTCCTGCTATTCGAGAAGCTGATGGAGGAGGATCACAAGTTCAAGACCAGTCTGGGTGACAATGAGATGCTATCTCAAAAAAAGGGGGAGCCGCGGGGCAGGGCCGAGGGATGTAGCTCAGTCATAGATCACTTACCTTGCTTGGGGAAGGCCCTAGATTCAATACCTAGTGCTGCAAAAAGAAAGTAATACAAACTCTTAGGCTGTACTCTGCATCTATTGAATCAGAAACTAAGGGAGTGGAGACCAACAATCTGAGTCTTTTTTTTTTTTTTTCTGATACTAGGGATTGAACCCATGGACACTCTATGACTGAACTATATCCCACCCACCCCCCTTTCTTTTTTTTTTTTTTTTTTTTAAGACAGGGTCTTTTTTTTTTTTAAGAGTGGAACAGTGAGAGAAGAACAGAATCAATTTTATTTTAGTTTTTCATGTGGCTTTCATTGCTCTGACACTTCATTGTATATGTGGTGCTAGGGTTTGAACCTGTGTCCTCACACATGCCAGGCAAGTGCCGTAAACACTGAGCCACTGCTTCAGCCCCAACTGCTGGACTTTTAACTTGTGATCCCCTACCGCAGCCTCCCATGTTGCTGAGATTAGGCAAGCACCACTGCGCCTGGTTAAATCTGAGTTTTGTTCTTGATGGCACTGAACCCAGTAGTGCTTTACCACTGAACTGAATCCCCTCGCCTTCTTTTTTTTAATTTTTTAAACATTTTTATTTAGTTTTTCATGTGGTTTTTGTTGCTCCAAGACTTCGTTGTGGGGGCTGGAGTGGTGGCTCAGCAGTTACAGCGCTTGCCTGGCATGCGCAAGTATGTGGGTTCAAACCCCAGCACCCACATACACATCAAAATCTCGGAGCAACGAAGGCCACATGAAAAACTAAATAAAATTGATTCTGTCTTTCTCTCTCTTGTTGTCCCTCTCTCTTTAAAAAAAAAAAAAAGACTTCATTGTGTACGTGGTGCTGGGGTTCGAACTCTCGTACTTGTGCATGCCAGACAAGCGCCGTAACATCGAGCCACCGCTCCAGCCCCTCCCCTCTCCTTTTTATTTTAAGACAGGGTCTTACCAAGTTGCCTCCGGCCTCAACCTCCCAAGTTGCTGAGATTATAAGTATGCACCACTGTGCCCAGCCTACACCTGAGTTTTAATAAGTCCTCCAGTTGATTCTGGGCCTACACTAAAAATTGAGAATCACTGGATTAGTTGCTTTTTAAAATAATGGAATCTGGTACAGATGTCGCTCAATGGTAGAACTAGTATTCCTAATATATGTGAGGTCCTGAGCTCAATCCCCAACATCACGAAAAAAATCTCTCAGAATGTCAATGTTGGATGTCTTGGACCCATGGAGAGTTAGGTCTGAAGCATCATTGAAATCCTGTTTATATTTTTTACTATTTTCATGTTGCAGCTCTGTGTTAAGTAATGTATATCATGTCCTAAAACTTGGCTCTAAGTTGTAGGAAATTATCTAATTTTTTGTAAATGATTTGCTCTAATATTAATTACCTCATGCAAGGAGCATTTACCAGTACCCTACTCAGTCAGGTTCCATGCTAAGCCCTACACATACATAAATTTGATTTTCCAATTTATTTATTTATCTATTATCTATCTATTCATTCATTCCTTCATTCCAGGGACATTAAGCCCAGGGACATTAAACCACTGAACCACATTCCCAGCCTTTTTTATTTTTTAATTTGAAGCAGGGTCTCGCTACATTGCTTGGGGCCTCACTAAGTTGTTGGGGCTGGCTTTGAACTTGTGATCCTGGCATAATTTTTATTTTTTTTTAGTTATTTTGAACATTGAGCATTTTACTTTTTACATAGAGAGGTAGAAAACAGGTGAATAACATCTGAAGAGAATAAACTATATATGCTGAAGCTGAATTAACAGTATGAACATGCTTATATAATACTGACAGTGATGACTTTATGCTTACTACTTTGCTAGGGAAATATGAAGTACTGGGTATATCAGAAAAATGGTATCTGCCTGTGCCCCGTGAAGAGGTGGGTGGTGATTATGGTATCTATGAGGCCAGAGCTAAGAGTGACATTGCCAAATATTGCAAGCTCCCTGAGCCTTTCTCTCTGTTTCAGGACCTTGGGCTACACCATTGCTAGAGAAACACAGAACCTGCAGGTGCCTTACTTTGTGGATAAAAATTTTGACAAGGCCTATAGAGGAGCTTCTTTGCATGACCTGGAGACGACAATAGAGAAGGATTACATCGATTATATCCAGACAAGTTGTTGGAAGGAGAAACAGCAAAGTAAGATGCCATTAAAGGGGCTTTCACTGGTGGCAGTGACTCCTAACATGAGGTGGTCCCAGCTTCCTGATCCCTCCTCTCTACTTGTTGGAGTTATATATATTTACGTGAACAGAGACAGAGGAGGGAGGCCCATTCAGGACACAACACAAAAAGGAGGAAATATACTGATAAGATTCGTGTGGTCAGGACTCTGAAATTGTGAAAATGTAGGCAGTGCTTGTGACGTGTCTCTGTTTGGGTCTCTGCCTCTCTCTGCCTATCTGCTGCACTGTCCTTTATCACCTGCCTGCCTTTGTCTCCTCAAGCAACCCTCATAATTGTTGCTACCCTCGTTGTTGGCTCTCTCTCTACACTTTCCAGCCCCACCAGTGATTGGCCCTTTCTACACTTACAGGCTCTCTCATGAAGTTCTTGATGCTAGCTGGTTTGGTCCACAATTTCCAAATTCTTCGTTCCCCAGTGGGAAATCTGATTGAGTCAGCCTAGCTTTTTGAGTCAAGGCAAAAATTTAGAGGTTATTGCTATTGAATCAGGTGTCCCCTACCTTCATTTTTATTTTTTTTATCTTTATTTTTTAATTTTTTTATTTTTTTTTACAGAGAGAGAGTGAGGGGTTGGAGCAGTGGCTCAGTGGTTACCATGCTTGCATGGCATGTGCGAGGAAGCGGATTGGAACCCCAGCACCACGTACACAACAAAGTGCCAGAGCAACAAAAGCCATATATATATATATATATTTATTTTATTTATTTTTTTTTAAGAGAGAGAATCAATTTTTACTGAGATTTTTCACATGGCTTTAGTTGCTCTGACACTTAGTTATGTACATGTGTACGGTGGTTTGAACCCGTGTACTTGGCGCATGCAGGGCAAGCAACGTAACCACCGAGCCACCGCTCCAGCCCAACAAAAGCCATATGAAAAACTAAATAAAATTGATTCTTTCTCTGTCTCTCACTGTCCCTCTCTCTCTTTAAAAAAAAAATAGAGTAACAGAGAGAGAATCAATTCCATTTTTTTCATCTGGCCTTTTCTTCTCCAACACCCAATTGTGCATGTAGTGCCGGGGTTTGAACCCAGGTCCTTGAGAATGCCAGGCAAATGCTCCAAATGCTGAGCTGCCTCTCCAGTCCTACCCTCACCTTTATTGAATGTGGTCACACAGAACAAAAATGACCCTTTGGGTCTGCCTCTTCAATACGCGTAAATATGATCAAGCCTTGCACTCTCTTTCCCTGTCTGGAGACAGTGGGGATAACAGTGTCTGCTGCTTGGCTTACAACTCCAGTTGTTACTGGCAGCAGGGGTAGCCCTATCTCAGCCAGCAGCTTCACTTTGTATTCCACTTGAATTACATACACACATATACACACACAACACCACGCACACCCCATTAGTAACCACATCTCATAAAACTTGGCTTTGGATTAACTTTTTTCAAAGTAAACCCTAAGTCATCTTTTAAACCTTATTACTGGGCATTGTTAAACATCTAACAGTGTCTGTTAAAATTAGCTCTTTGGTCACACGTAAGCCCTCACTGATCCATCACATATTCCAAGTCCCACCTTCAAGTTAATCTTTCCTTCCTCTGTGTTCTTAAACCACTTTGTTCTTTCTGCTAGCATAGTACTATTTATACAGTATTAGTATTCTATAGTACCTGGCAGTCTTCCCTGCAGGACTGCTCATTCTCTAAGGATAAGTTCATGTCTTACTAATTTTAATGCCACAAGCTGCTAGCACAATTCTTCCTTTAGAACAGGTGCTCAACAAATGTCTTTAGAGAAGGGAATTCTCAGAAGTGGAAAGCAATGAAAATGCTGAGGATTGGGCCTGGAGCCATGGCTCAGTGGTTATGGGGCTTGTAGCACTTGCCAGGGTTCAGGCCCCAGCACCATATACACAACTAAGTGTCGGAGCAACGGAATCTAGATGAAAAACTAAAGTTGATTTTTTATCTCTCTCATTCTCACTCTCTCTTTCTTTAAAAAAGAAAAAAAATAAAGGAAGGAAGAAAGAAAAGAAAACACTGAGTATTATGAATAACAGATCAGGATTAGTGTCCTATCCCTAACTTTAGGGGTCCCTATCTCTACCCCCATTTATTGTATGGTAAAGCCCAGCCACTCTCTCAAGGTACATTAGAAGATTGGTGGGCAATGATTCTGGGACATAAAAGCAATTAGACAAGAAGAGTAAGTTGATTTTTTAATGAGAAAAATGGGTCTGCAGTGGCACACAACTATAATCCTAGTAACTCAGGAGGATGAGGTGGAAGGATTGCAAGTTTGAGGCAAGCTTCTGCAACTAGCGAGACTGTCACAAAATAAAAAATATAAAGGGCTGGGGTATATATCTCAGTGGTTAAGTACCCTGGGTTCCAACTCCAGTACAAGAAAGAAAAAGAAGGAGGGAGAAAGGAATCTGGGAACAAGATAAAGGCCTTAGGCTAAAAGACTCTACATAGGTGGATCCAAAACAAGTGAAAGCCACAAGTGAAAGCCACAGAATGCGTCCTAATTCCATTGTTCTGGGCACTAAGAGAGTTTTGAATATGCTGCTCAATGCAAGAACTGGATGAAAAATCTGTATTTCAGATCTTTAAATACATGTACCCTACATCCTAAACACACACACTTGCGCGCGCACACACACGTCCTCTTCTGTGGCATTATTAGTATGCTAAAACTATGCAAAGAGTTCTGGTAAGAATTACACTGAAGGTGGCTTCTAAACTTTTGTTCCCATCTGCATGAAGCCTGGTTTTAGAGCTTTGGCACTGTCAAGATGCAAGTAAAAATCCAGCAGGTAAGCATAATGCATGCACTCAAAGGTTCTGAAAAGGGGTTAACAGCACATACCCCTTAAAAATCTATTTCTGGCATTGAAGTACAATGGCTGTATGGAGTCTCCACACTACTCAAGTGCCATTTGAGAACAGGCAGCATCTGCCTTCTGAATCTAGCAGCAAATGCAGCCAACAAGGTTAAATTTAGCACTTGGAGGTTGTAAAAATAAACCCACTGGAGAACAAAGTTCACTTTTAGCAAAATACAAATGGAAACTTTTTTTTATCAAAGCAAAGTTAGCCATTGTCTTTTAAAATCTTATTTCTTTTCTCCACTCTTCCTTAGAATGCTTAATTTGGCTTAATTTTTTGAGTAATTCTTTACTGTGAACACTAAATGCCCTGTTGACTCCTTCATGGCTGCATGCCACTTGGCTGGGCAGAACAAAATAACACGCAGGAACTGCATCCTAGCCTAGTGGAGCTGACCTGAGACCTTGGCCCTGACAGAGGAGTACTTTTTAACATGCCCTTGAATGGGGTAACAGAGTGGGTAGAAGCACAGGCTTAAAAATGGTGATAGAATTAACTTCCTCAGGGCTTGGAGTGGTGGCTCAGTGGTTATGGCACTTGCCTGGCATGCACAAGTATGCAAGTTCAAACCCCAGCACCCACATACACAACTAAGTGTCAGAGCAACGAAAGCCATGTGGAAAACTCAATAAAAATTGATATTCTCTCTCTCTCACTGTCCTTCTCTCTTTAAAAAAAAAAAAAAAAAAAAAAGAATTAACTTCCTCAAACCAGGTGTGGTGGCTCACGATTGTCATCCCCATGGCTCAGTAGGCTGAGGCAGGAAGATCACAAGTTCAAAGCCATTCTCAGCAGTTTAGTAAGGTCCAAAGCAACTTAGCAAGACCCTGTATCAAATAAAAAATAAAAGAGGCTGAGGATGTGGGCTCAGTGGTTAATTGCTCCTGGGTTCAATCCTCCTGGAGAAGTTTTATGGATTATAGAAGACAGGGAGATGGAATGGGTATAACTCAGCACAGTGCCTGGTACACCTGATTCCTGGAGTAGTCCAGGCTCGGCCAAGCCTTGCACTGTAGCCTGGAGGCAGTACTGTCTCATGAGACTTTATCAGGAGGGTAGTTGGGGCCTTGCAGCTGTCAGACTCTAATCTGGGCTCATAGGCGCACTGTTCTTGGGAGAGGCTCTGGGATTTGCATTGCTTGGCAATTTGCCAGAGTCATTTTACCTTCGAGGCTCAGTGCTCTGTCCATCTGTTATTATTGGTATAAGGGGCAAAGAGGATCGTTTTGTTAAGATGTTCTCTTGATTCTTCCCCTCCTTTACATTTTTATTTTTAGTTACTTAAAAGTTACTGAATATTAACAGAACTTGTCAAAGTAGCACATTGAAAGATGAAAGCATTCACTCATAGTTTGGGAGGTTTCTCAGAATGTAGTAGAGAGGGTGTGGGCCACAGCTCCTTGAAACACTGAGCTTATGCAGGATCATCACTTTGGAGTAGGGGATCTCTGATCTGGTTTCAATAGCTTTTATAAAAAGCAATGTGATGTTTTTAGAAAAGCATTCACACATGTGCATTTATCTTTCATCAGCTTGTTATAGTGATCTTCAAGGTGGAAAATATTAGGAATCAGTAGCCTTTAATGTTTTCTGGAATGAGAGTTCAGGGAATGAGGCATTTCAAAAAGGTTAGTAAACAAAAACAACAACAAAAAAAAACCCTAAGGAAATTGTCTCCACAAAAAGCAAAACCATGGAATCTATTCCACATACTGGTATGACTGTGACTCAAGAGGACTAAAGAGGTAGACTGATTTCACAGAGGATTCCTGATTAGGTTTCTCACACGCCAAAGAAGCTAGAGAAATAAAGTTAGTGCTGAGTTCTGGGCAGGATATTCATTTGGGTGCAGCACATGATCCTCAATGTAGCCTGATCACCTGCAAGGATGACTGTGCCAAAGCAAGCTCTGGCTTGCAAGCGCTGCAGGCACCCTCCCCATGGGGTGAGAGCACATTGTTCCAGACCCTGGGGGACCAATGCTTGCCAAGTCACTGCTGGGCTAGAGCCCAGGCTCTGCAGCCCCATTGTGGGAGGGAGGGTTTTCATGCATATCCATCCCTCACCCTGGAGTCCTGCACTTAATTGCATTTTGGGTCCTATGCGGTGTAAATAGAATCATTGTGAACAGAAACGCCAGATAGTGTTTTGTGTTGATAGAAACTTATTCAGAAAGCAGTGCCCATTGTTCCTCCTGGCTAAATATTAATTCCTATTTCCAGGCAGTTTGCTGATTAATCAGACAGGTGCCTCTTGTTCCTCCAAGAAAAGCAAAATCTGTCAGCAAGATGATTAAGAATAATTAGGCATATTTCAAAATGATTAAAATAGCATTCTCACAAGTGTGGTCCTTTAGATATGGAGTAGCTGCCTGCTGTTGAAGGCACTCAAAGACCTATGGGCATCCAAGCATGCCCTCCTGTTAATGTGTCCTGTTCAGCATGTCTCTGAAGGTACTTTTCAGGTCTTCCTCACTTAGAACATTTCCCAAACCTCACAAAAGAATAAAAAGTTGAACCACCATGGAGTCAGGAAACCCAGCAGAGATTATATTCTAGGTAAAAATAGAATGACCTTCTCTATCATGAAGAGAATATGAAATTCATTTAGTCACTGGATCCAAATGATTTCACTTTTAAGAGGCTCAGATTTGGGCAGTATGATTTCACCTTTAAAAGAGCCTGGTTGCTTTTGGCCTTTAAGTTGGGGACACCACATGTGGTGAGGGAGTGAAGAAAGCCACTAGCAACCTAGCCTTCTATAGATGCTTCCCCAACAGAGTAGCCCTGTGTCATTTATGAATTATGATCCAGCAATGCCAGGGAAAGAATGAAGCAGCTGCTTTGTTTCAAATGACAGGAAGAGGCGATTGGACTACAGTCTCTCCCAACTGCCATCTGAATACCATTGATGGGAAGGTAGTGACAGTCTCCTCTTACTGCACACATGCATATTTCCTAAATCTGGTGTCAGGTGTTTTATTGATAAGAACTAAGTCCAGTGCTTTTATAATAGAGCACAGATACTGTGGGACAGATGTCTTTTAATCCTCAGCACCTGGTATAGTGCTAAAATGTTTCTTGAATAAAGGAGTAAATGTTCCTTAAATTTAAAGGAAAGGAAAAGCATTAAAATAAAAGGCACTTTGAGTCTAAAAATATTGAAATGAAACAAAGAAGCTCAACTCTTGATGAATTGGTTACCTCTTTTTATCTTTCAGAGTCGGAGTTGACAAATTTGGCAGGATTATACAGAGATGAGCGATTGAAACAGAAAGCAGAATCACTGAAACTTGAAAACTGTGAAAAACTTTCCAAACTTATTGGTCTCCGCAGAAGTGGTTGAGAGAATGATGGTCCTGCACAGAGCTGGGGTTTTGTTACTTGTTATTATTTATGTTCCTAATTCCATTTTATAATACAAAATTAGAAAATGATGAACATTTTACTATTTGCTAACTTTGTTGGGCAGAGTTGAAGGAGGTTGAGCATAAGCCAGACCTGTCATCACAAAGTCCTTCCCAGGGAGTGGCTCCCAGGGCAGGAACATTCATCTCAGTGACAGGAATGGCAAAGCATTTCACTGAGCTCCCTTACTCCATGCCTACCCTGCCTCTATGAACGTAGTTCAGAGCATCCCAGAGCAGATCCACCTTTTCTTCCTTCTTCCCTTCTTCA
This sequence comes from Aplodontia rufa, assembly GCA_004027875.1. Taxonomy (NCBI): domain Eukaryota; kingdom Metazoa; phylum Chordata; class Mammalia; order Rodentia; family Aplodontiidae; genus Aplodontia; species Aplodontia rufa. The sequence continues at coordinate 17,904 of PVKS010024662.1, read as the reverse complement.
GTGAAGTTTTTTTTTTTTTTTTGAAGAGAGAAACAACTTTATTTAGTTTTTCACATGGCCTTCATTGCTCCAACACTTAGTTTTGTACGTGGTGCTGGGGTTTGAACCCTGGTCCTCATGCTTACCAGGCAGCACTTCAGTGAAGTTTTAATACCCAGGTATTCCTAGGCTTATCCAAAGCAGCTTTATATTATTTATGTCTATGAAGAATTATACTTCTCCTTGCATTAGAATCATCATCTCCCCCAAGATTCAGCCTTAGAACTTGTTCCTACACAACTTTTCATTTTCTGAGGGGAATATGGAGACATGTAAGCTATTTAGCCACTGGTTTCCTATTATCCCAGTCTCTGTTCAGTTAGGAGCATTAGCAAACTGATTGATATGAGGTTCTTTTGTTTTCCTTACTCCTCTCTCCTATAGAGGGTCCAGAAATTAAACACTGCTGAGCTGTGAAGCAGTTCAGTGGACAGCTCAGCAGCAGGAAGCAGGACTAAGGACTTATCCTTAGTAAAATGCAAGACAGAGTTTCATCTCCTCATTGCAGATTCCCAAGTGCATCACAGAACCAGAGAATGTTCTTTTTGTCATTTCCCCTTGGTATCATTTGGTATCATCACTTTTGAGCCGAGTCCCTATACCCCACAGAGCTATAATGGCCAGACCCAAGAGGAGGCATTACCAGCCAGGCTATGGCTCATGCCTAGAGATGGAAGGGGAAGGTCCCCTGTGTGTCTGTCAGGGGCTAGCTTGGGCCCCAACAGTCATTTTGTTCCACCCAATGCCCTACAGTGTGTTGTATGAGATGCTTTTTCGTTCATTCAGTATTTATTGAGTTCCTGCTATAAAACAGAGCATCTCACATACACTTTTTTATAGAAGTCTCCTCCTCACAACTCTGTGAAGTAGGTGTATTTTCTCTGCTTTTATGAATGGGAACCTTATCCAGATAGGATGGTTGAGATGTTTGGTAGGCTGATGATTAAGCAGAAAATGTGAGACATCATCCTCATTTCTCAGGTGATTCTAGCCAGATTGGCAAAGCAGCATCTTTCCCAAGGTATTACCTCTGTCCCCCACAACTCACCCCTATGGCCTTTCTATGGCAGTTCTTCATCCATTCAGGATGGTTTTCCTGATGTCCTTTAGGAAGCAGGACCCTACACAAATTTTGTACACAGAATAAAAGTTCCCTCAAAAGCAGGCCACCCTTGCCTCTGGTGACAAGGAAGAACTGAGTCATTGCCTAGGCTTTGTGGTTCTAGGCCTTCCTATGGAGGTAAGAGACCAGAATTGAGCTCTGAATAAGCCTCTGGAATAGAAAGGACCAGTAGATGACTAGTCCACATTCCATGTCTTTGGGTTGGAAGAAAAGTTCCTGTTGAGAGTCTACATTAAATCTAGTTCCAAAGTAGAGTTTCTCCATTCAGATACACAGCCATTATTTAGATAGAAGCAACTAGCACCATTCAACTCGTCCATGTTCCACAGAAACAGGAGATGGGTTCTCAGATAAAGAATGGGGCCTTTGGTGTCTGATAGGAACAACTGCTCAACTATAGAGAGGGGAAGCAGTTTTGGAAATAGTCAAATTTTGCTGTCCAGGTAGGTTTATTCTGGTTTTTTATAGTGTCACTTCTATGAGTGACACTATAAAGTGTTCCCATAAGCCAAGCAGCCTTATGGAAATGAACTATACACACCAAAATCAAAGCTGTCCTCAAACTCTACTAGAAAATGAGCCATATCTGAGCATGGTAATCCCAGCCCCTGCCCAGCCTCAATCTCTGCTAGAAAATGGGTGATAGCCAAGCATGCTGGTACATACCTATAATCCTAGTCGCTTGGAGGCAGGCAGATCATAAATTCAAGGCCAGTCTTGGAATTTAGTGAGATCCTGGCTCAAAATAAAAAGAGCTGGGGATATATTTCAGTGGTAGAGTGCTTGCCTAGCATACATAAGGCCCTCGTTCAGTCTCTAGTACTGAAAGGAGAAAGCAAATAAACAAAAAAACCACAATGAAGCTGATACGACAGGTTAAAAGATTCTTCTCTAGAAGGTGTCTGAATAGCGTCACACATTTTATGGATTTCATTATAGTGATGAATTATCTGTGATGATGCTAAATAGAGGCAATACTAACTGTTAAATGTCACACTGATTGTTTTTATAGCATTGATGATACTGTTTTACTTGTTACTACTAGGCCATAATACCCACATCTGGTTTTTCTCAAGGGTACCATATTTTGCTTTAATCTATTTGGTACTATCAAGAATATTGTTAAACTCTAATTTCCTTGGTTATATTTTACATGGGTTGTCTGCGTGGTGGTATAATAAGCTTTTCCCCCTTGCCTACATCCTTTGGAAGATTTTTTGCTGATACAAAAACTCCAGGTAAGGGTATTCTTGCTGTCAGAACTTGGTACACAGCTTGAGACTACTTCTTGGAGCATTACTGCAAATTGGACATGTGTATAGGGAGTGGTGCTAAGAAATAGGGCTTGAGGCTCACGCAGAAAATGAAGCTCTCATTCAAATGAAGATGCTCTCCTGAGCTACCTGATCCGAACTGAGGAGGGGAGGATGAAAATCCTTTTCACAAAGAATGTTGCAGCTTGAAGGGACCCATGTGCCCAGGTCAGCAGCCCTGGGGTTCATTTGCTCAGCCCAGAAAGCTTTTAAGCTTCCTTAATCAGCTCCAGGCTTTGGAAGAAAAAAAAACAGTGAGAAAATAACATTGTACTGGGCTCAGTGGCACATGCCTGGAATTCCAGCAATTTGGGAAGCTGAGGCAGGAGGATGGCAAGTTCAAGGCCAGCTTCAGCGACTTAATGAAATCCTGCCTCGAAAAAATTAAATTAAAAAAGGCTGCGGATGTAGCTCAGAGGCAGAATGTTCCTGGGTTCAATCCCCAGTACCAAAAAAAAAAGAAGAAGAAGAAGAAGAGGAGGAGAAAGAAAATAGCATTGCTATGCTTTCTGTTGGAAACCATTAGAAATTACAGTGAACTCCAAATCCAACCAGAACGTGGGATCCAGCAGCCTGGCCAAGCTATATATTGTTCTCATTTTCATCCTCACACTCAGGACAGCACTGTGAGGAAGCATGTTGAAATCCCAGAAGCTCTCTGTTACAGTTGGCCACACATCTAAGTCTCTGCATGCTCTGCTTCTCATAGGAGCTAGCAATTTGTATTTATTTTGAACTAATTAAGATGTCATCAGTGTCAATTATTTTTGGAGAGGCCAAGTTACTACATATCTTATTTTTTGAGCCTGCATTGTTAATATCTTGTTCAGTGGCCACCAAGTAATTATATACCCATGTGTTATGTACTAATTACATCGTTTGCATCATACCCAGTATTCAGATTTATAGATGTGAATGTTCTGTGACCAGTGTCAGGGATGACACAGATGAAATCAGCTCCTGGTGGAGTTCAAATCCTGAAAAATGTGTTCACATGATCCACTGCATCTAGATTGAGTGTACTTTAACAAAGAACATTAAATGATTTTATGTAAAAAGAATAACTTATTTTTCTTTTGTCCTTTTACGTCTGCCCATGGCATTTTCTATCAGATAACAGCAGCTGCAGCTTATCACAGCCCATCTATAGATCAATACAATATTTAACATCAGAAAAATCAGGTGTAGTCCCAATTCCTTGCTGGCTTCTTCCTAGTACCCCATTTAGGTAAGTCTTGATTTAAAAATACAATTCGTGGGGACTGGAGCAGTGGCTCAGCAGTTACAGCGTTTGCCCAGCATGCACAAGTACACGGGTTCAAACCCCAGCACCCACGTACACAAGTGTCAGAGCAACCAAAACCATGTGAAAAACTCAAATGAAGGGGCTGGAGTGGTGGCTCAGCAGTTACAGTGCTTGCCTGGCAAGCACGGGGACTCGAGTTCTAAACCCCAGCACCACGTATACAACAAAGTGAGGAATGAAATTCACGTGAAGAACTAAATAAAGATTGCTTCTCTCTCTCTTTCTCTCTGTTCCCTCTTTCTGTAAAAAAAAGAAAAGTAAATTGATTATCTGTCTCCCTCTTTCTCACTGTCCTCTCTTAAAAAATATATAATTCGTGATATTTATATGAGCCCAAATTGTCATATTTTTCACTTGAAAAAAATGGACATGGGGGCTGGAGTGATGGGTCGGTAGTTACGGCGCTTTTCCGGCATGAGCAAGTACACAGGTTCAAACCCCAGCAACCCACGTACACAACTTAAGTGTCAGAGCAATGAGGGTCATGTGAAAAACTCAATAAAAATTGATTATCTCTGTCTCTCCCTCTCTCACACTGTCCTTCTCTCTTTAAAAAAAAAAAAAGGACATGAAATTCAATTCAGCAAAATTTGACAACTTGCTATTTGATATGTGGGTTGTTTTTGGGATAGAGGTCAGGGAACAAGTGAGACCCAACCCCAAGATTCCTGGAGTGAACATCTAGGAGGGAAGCCAGACTTTACACAATGATCCTTAGTGGGATGAATGTCAAAGGGAAGACCGAGAGGATCACAGGGATTTGTCCAGTTTGGATCTGTGAAAGCAACTCTTCCTCTGAGAGATTTGAAATGTCATCGCTCTTCCTACAGAAATAATGTTTTTTTTTTAAATCTATGAAGCATGGAAGGAAGCCACACCCAGGGCTTCCATTCCCATGAATAACACCACCATCCATTCAAGTACAAAAGTCAGAATCCCAGGAGGCTATGTGGTACACTGAATTTGCCATTCCCCACTGGACCACTTATAATCTTCATGCCCTCGTATGGTCCCCATTCTAAATCTGGGCTGGTCTTTGATTGTCACCTGATAGAATACGGCTAAACTGGCAGTGTTCATTTTTGCACTTGGCAGGGAAGCCAGCTGCCGTGTAAATCCAGCTACCCTGAGACTGCTATTCTAACCACACGGAGAAGCCGCACAGAAGAAAGCTAAGGAACAGCTCACAGCAGTAGTCTGAAGACCCGATTGGCCGAGGTAACACATGCCTATAATCCCAGCTGAGGCTGGAGGATGGCCAGCTGAAGGCCAAGTTAGCAATTTAGTGAATCCCTGTCTCGAAAAATAAAAAGGTTTGAGGGCATAGCTCAGTGATACAGTGCCCATGGGTTCAATCTGAGGGGCCAATAAATAAAATATTTCAAGTAGCTTTCTTTTGCTCCCAGGATGAAAATCAGTTTTTAGAATGGCCCACTGTGCTTGGCAAGACTCTGCCAAGTTCCCGGCCTCTACTCACTTCCCTATAAATCTTTTCCTTTTCTGACATAGTATTTTGATTTCTACCTTTTGCCCCAGAAACTTTGTGTATACCATTCCCTCTTTCTAGAATCCTTTTCTACTCACCTGTCCCTGCCTCCTTTGCTAAGTGCCTCCTGGTTATCTATAGATATAAAATGGAACATAACTTTAAAAAAAAAAGATTGAGTGGGGGGAAAAGTGTATCAGCTTTATTTTTTCATCTGGCTTTTGTTTCTCCAACACTTAGTTGTGTAAGTGGTGCTGGGGTTCGAACCTAGGTCCTCACACATGCCAGGCAGGTCCTCACACTTGTCAGGCATCCACTGAGCCACTGCTCCAGCCCCTGGAATGTAACTGTATTACAGACACTTTTCCTTTCACAGAAGTTATGCCCAGACAGTGCTAAATGTCCTTTTAAATTTCTCTCCTTCCTTTCTTTCTTAGCATTTGTCAGAGGTATAGTATTTATTTGAATGATGCCATAATTTGGAATTTATTTGAGTATAATTATTGTCTGACTTCTGTAAAATTAGCTCCAGTTTGGTCTTATGTGAGATGAATCAATCTTTAAGTGAGTAACATACCATCTATTATAGAGCAGCCCAAATTCTTTGATACTACCATTGATGGGGATGAGGGGAATGTCTATTTCCTCAAATCTTATTCCATGACCAGGAGTACAGAAGAGAACTATGGATATAGCTTAGTGGTAGAGCACTTAATCTAGCACATGTGAGGCTCTGAGTTCCATCCCCAGGAAAGGAAGGAAGGAAGGAAGAAAGGTGGGGCAGGGGGAGAGAAAGAAAACAGGAAGAACAACAAAAATTACACTTGGTTGGTTATTAGGCCCAGGCATTAAGACACTGACACTTTCCATTTCCTCTCACATTGGATGCTTTCTCTTTAACCCAACCACTGTGCCATGAGAAAGCCCAGGCAGTCCATGAACCCTTGGTTCTCAGCCCTAGTTGAGCACCCAGCTGACAGCACCAACCTGCCAGTTATGAGTGAGCCATCATGGAAGTAGAACTTTAACCCCAAGTTGAACAATCTCAGCTGATACTGCATGGAGTGGAGAGCAGCTTGCACCCTTGTACCCTGTCCACATTGCAGATTAATAAGCAAAATTATTATTAGTAGTAGTAGTATTATTTGGGGTCACGGGGATTGGACCCAGGAGCCTCTAAGCTACATCCACAGCCTTTTTTTTTTTTTTTTTTTGGTGCGGAGGATTGATTGAACCCAGGGAGCACTTAACCACTCATTTTATTATTTTGAGACAGGGTCTTACTAAGTTGCCCGGGCTGTCCTCAAACTTGGAATCCTCCTGCCTCAACCTTCCAAGTTGCTGGGATTACAAGCATGTGCCACTGCACCCAGCTGAACAAAATGATTTTTATATGATTTATAAAAATTTTGGAGTAGTTTATTATGTAGTAATAGATAACTCAAACATCAATCAGAATGACAGGTCTGTTCAGAAAGACAGCCTTTCCTGGGGCATGATCACAGAGCTGTTTGTGATGTCATGTGAGCCTGAGTTTCACTGAGCCTGGTTGGCTAGAAGTCCAAGAGTGCTTAGGAGTCTGTGGTGGTCCCCAACCAGGGTGACCACCGCTCATATCCATGCTGGTATGCAGTCGTAGACTTGACTTCAAGGTTCTCTCTTCTCATGATCTCCTAGTCCCAGGGAATTGGTTGCTAGAGCCTATCGCTCTTCAGGATTTTGCCCCAAATACATGAAGAGCAGCCTGCTCCAGCTGGTAGAGGTGAACATTGGCAAGGAATATCAAACCGCACCTCATGAAAAATTCTAGGGAGGGAACACACTTTGTGGGGAAGACTCAGGGATCAGGGTCTCAGAGCAGCTTTGGCCAGAATGATGTGGGTAAACATTTTGACAAAATTCTAAGAAGGCTTCATGCTAAAGTACGCAACCTACGTAGCACCCCCTAGGCCCAAGTTGTCCAATACAGTAGCCGCTGGCCATGAACAGCTATTAAATTTTAAATTGTTGGGCTGTGGATGTAGCTTGGTAGTGGAGCACTTGTCTAGTATGTACAAGCCCCAAGTTTGATTCCCCAGGACTACAAAAATAAATGAGTGTAAATTGCAACTAAAATTGAATATTTTTCAGAAAATTACAGTACTGGAGATTGAACCCAGGGTTATTCTACCGTTGAGCTACTTCCCCAGCCTTTTTAATTTTTTTTTATTTTGAGACACGGTCTTACTATGTTGCCAACACTCACCTGGAACTTGCAATCCTCCTGCCTTAGCTTCCTGAAAAATCGAGATTACAGGCACGTGCCACCATGCCTGGAAAATTGTTAAAAAAATTTAAGCTGGGCACAGAGGCACATGCCTATAATCCCACCAACACCGGAGGTTGAGGGAGGTTCAAAGCCAGTCTGAGCAATTTAACAAGGCCCTGAGTAACTTAGTAAGACCCTGTCTCAAATTTTAAAATGAAAAAAAAATTTTTTTAAATGAAATAAAAGGAGCTGGGGATGTGGCTCAGTGGTTATGCCCCACTAGGTTCAATTCCCAGTACCAAAAAAAAAAAAAAAAAATGCATTTCCTCAGGCACATAATCACATTTTTAAGTACTGAATAGTCATGTGTATGTATATAGTAGCTCCCTGTGGCACATTTCCGTCACTGAAATTCTATTGAACTGTGCTGCTTTAGGATGTTTAACAGAAAAACAGAGATGAACTTGACCCCAAGGACATGAGAATGTGCACAAGAAATAAGGAAAGACGAAACAAGGGCTGAAAGTCCCATTCTAATGACCAAGTTTGTCAGCCTACACCATCCATCCCCAAAAGAAGCCCCTGCAGAGCTTTGGGGAGCAGTTGGAATGGCTTACCTGAACTTTATACTTCCCTTTTTGGACACTGTTACCATTTTTTTCCAAATTCCTTTTTAATACAGTCATTTCCTGCTTGTGGGGCATCAAATTCCTTAACTTTTTATCCACTATGTTCAACAAAAATCTGGGCACAGTCAGGCTTGGTGGCACACTCCCAGTGGCTTGAGAAACTGAGGCAGGAGGATCTCAAGTTCAAAGCCAGCCTCAGCAACTCAGCGAGGCCCTACGAAACTTAGCAAGACCATCTCAAAATAGAAAACAAAAAGGAATGGAGGTGTAGCTCAGTGGTAAAGAGTCCCTGGGTTCAATTCCTAACACACACACACACACACACACACAATGCCGCAGAGCAATATGATGATGATGATTAAGCACATAGACTGGATCAACCTGCCCATGTCAGAACCCTATTTTACAATTTACTAGTTTGGATGACCTTGAAGAATGGGACTCCAGCCCCCTTGACCACATGCAGTCCTTAGGAGGCTTAAGCCATGCAATGAAGATGGAAAAAAAATGAGAAGGCTTTATCCAGGATGAATCCCTCAACTCTGATATTAGGTACCTTTTTTTTTTTTCTTTTTTTCCTCCCAATTCTAGGAATTGAATCTAGGACTTTGATCTTGAAGTCCTATATTAATGATATCACCTCCAGCCTGATATCAGACTCCAGGCTATTGATAGCCACACTAGCCACACTAGCGTCCCGTGTAGCGATGTCCAGAGTCATTACTGGACTCATTCTCACAGAGCTGCTGTTTCATCTATCAAATGGAGAAAGTAGAACCTATTTCACAAAGTTATGAATATCACATTGAGGTAGGATAGAAGAAATAGAAAAAGTTAAAAAGAAAGACAGAGGGCTGGAGCGGTTGCTCGGTGGTTACAGCACTTGCCTGATATGCCCACGTACACAAGTTCAAACCCCAGCACCCATGTACTAAGTGTTGGAGCAATAAAAGCCATGTGAAAAACTCAATAAAAATTGATTCTCTCTGTCTCTCTCTCTCTCACACACTGTCCTTCTCTCTAAAAAGAAAAAGAGAGAAAGACATACATGGAAGACAACAAAATAGAATTTTGGGGGCTGGAGTGCTTGCTTAGTGGTTGGATCTCTTGGATGGCATGCACAAGGACCCAGGTTCGAACCCCAGCACTACATACACAACTAAATGTCAGAGAAACAAAGGCCAGGTGGAAAAAGAAATAAAATTGATCTTTTCTTTTTCTCACCTTTCCATCTCTCTCTTTAAAAAGAAAGAAAAGAAAGAATGGAAGGAAGGAAGAAAAGGAAAATTGAATTTCTACTTTCTTTTCTGCCACACCTAAGCCTGTCTGTTTTCCAGACCTGTTACTCCCAAATTCCTGAGAGATCAATAAATACACCTGTGCACTGTTAATTAACGCCCCCCCAACAATTAGATTAAGCAGAGATACAATTATCCCCTATTATTTAGGGGACTTTCCAGCACTATCTACTGATCAGATAATAAAGACCATGTCAGCTTGTAGACTGACCAGACCACCAGAACCCGTCTTGAGATCACTAAACTGATACAATTCCTACATCCCTTCATAGCCCTTATCAAGTTTCCTTTAAAAGAAGAGCTGGGGAACCCCCAAAAGAAGACTCTTTTGACATGGTCCTTGTTGTCTCTTCAATTTGTATCTACCTTCCTAAATAAACTTGTGTCTCTGAATTTGGCACATGCTAAAATTTTTTTCTATCACATATGCCAAGAAACTGGCTGGTCCTGAGTTGAGTTCCCTCTTCTTTCCAGGAACTCTTCAGACCCTTCTAGGAGACACCTCTTCTCTTGGAATATCATAAAATAATACTCAAAAAGCTTTTCTTTTTTTTTTTTTTTTTAAGAGAGAGGGACAATGAGTGAGAGAGAGAGAGAATCAATATTTAGTTTTTCACGTGGGTACCTAGTGCTAGGGTTTGAGCCTGTGTACTCATGCATGCCAGGCAAGCACCAGAGCGACCAAGTCACCACTCCAGCCCCTTCAGAAAGCATCTTAACAGATGACTGGGGATGTAACTCAGTGGTAGACTTCTGCACTAGCATGCCAAATCCTTGAGTTCAATTCGCATGTCTAATCTTATTTGGACAAACAAACAAAAAAAACCCCCACAAAACCTTGGAAGCCTTCAGTAGGGATTTGGAGAATGTACGTGATCACTTTGTCCTTCCCTGCCTCCATTTTAGAGCTTTTCTCCTTCAAGCCCCACTTCAGTGTTTTTAATGTCATCTGACTCTTCAGGCCCCTCATGTACATGGTCGTACATGGCTCTAAAGTAGCTGTCCAAAGCCTGATTCCAGGCTAGAGATGTAGCTCAGGGGTAGAGCACTTGCCTAGCATGCACGAAGCCCTGGATTCAATTCCCAATACCAAAACGAAAAAGGACCAAAAAAAAAAAAAAAGCCCAGATAATGTTTGAGGATTCATCCTGGGCGAAGTCTTCTCATTCATTTTCTTTTTCTATCTTCATTGTGTAGGCTTAGGCATCCTAGATACCATGTGTGTTCCAGGAGGTTCATACTACGGGGGAAGTCTGAAGATTAGAATAGGAAAAAGAAGTCTGGGAAGCTAAATACCCAGGGACAGGGATGCCTAAACTGGCTCTTGCTTCACCTTCTTGTGGTTTAACGGTCCTCTCACTGACATTTAAAGAAAGTAGGACCTGCCTGTTCCTCAGGACTACATGAGAAGAATAAGGTACATTAGATATGCAAATTGCCTATAAATTTAAATTCCCAAGAGTTGATTCCTCTACCCCAGGCAGCTCCTTTAAGAGGCGGGACCCACCCCCCGCTAACAGAAAGTCTCCGCCCCCGGTTGCCAGGGTGCTTTGTGGCGTCGCATTCTCATTGGTGAGCACGGTGGCGAGGCGTCCTGCGGCGGCCATTTCCAACGAGCTGGCGGGGGCGAAAGATGGCGACGCCCCTCGGGTGGTCGCAGGGGGGGTCAGGATCTGTGTGTCTCGCCTTCGATCAACTGCGGGACGTGATTGAATCTCAGGAGGAACTAATCCACCAGCTGAGGAATGTGGTACGCAGCTAGAAGAACTCGGGTATAGGCCGGGCTGGACGCCTCACTGGCGGGGGCAGGGCCAGACCCTGTTTCGATGCGAAGGGCGTGGCTAGGACATTGCGGAAGGCGTCATCGTGAAGGCGGGGCCCGAATGAAACTTGGCTGGAAGGGGTGGGGCCAGGGGGCGGAACCTTCTGAATATTTAGCAGGGAATTTTAACCTAAATGAAGCGGTTTTCTGCTTCATTTTCTGCGCTCTCCATGATTGCTGCAGGGCACAGTAAATAGTCATTGAGCCTGAAGAAACTGACTTCCCAGTGCCTTCGCACTCAGGGCACTGTATCCTTTCTATCGTGGGCATCCCTCTCCGTGGTCAAATGCAGTGCCATGATGAGTGTGATAAGCACAGATTTGGCCCTTGATCACGTTGACTTAAGGGCCTCCAGCCTGGACTCTGTGTCCCTTTGCTTTTGCCTTCTCAAATTCTAGATGAGTGTGCAAAGCATTAGAGCCACATATTACTTCAAGTGCTAGCCAGCTAGAGTTCATGGTTTTTCTGGTTTTGTTTTTCTGTCTTGGTAAGAAAGCCAAGATGCATCTCCATCTCAGAAATAAAAGTGGCTTCACATCTGTTTCTCACTCCAATGATTCTCAGACAACTTCTTCCCTTCTGGGAAGTTGGATGTGGGAGGAAGAAGCAAGAGACGTGCTCTGTTGGCTACCCTAATACCCTATTTCAACAAAATGTATGCAGCTCTAGGCACTGAATTATCTTCAATTCCCTGGAGATACCCAGATCTTTTTCTTGGCAGCTGGCCTTAGCATGTGTGTTTTTCTATATTCTTCTCTGACCTATCCTATTGAGGTCAGATCTCAGGACTCATATTACCTCTTCAAAAGCTGGATCAGGTGCCCCTCTGAACATCACAGTCCCTTGTGCTTTCCCATTACAGCATACATGGCTTGAAGCACACCCATAGGCTATCCCCTCTTTGAACCTGGGTGCTCCTTGAGGGTAGGACTTATAGATGGAATTTAGTGACTCTGTGGAATTGATTCTTCCTTCCAAGGGCTTGTCTCATCCTAGGTGCCCTGGGCATCATCCATCTTTTGTTCTGGTGCCTAGAGGGTACCCCTTGTACCCTAGCCCCAGACCCTCCCTGAGCTAGGCTCTGTTGCAGATGGTTCTCCAGGACGAAAATTTTGTCAGTAAAGAAGAGTTCCAGGCAGTGGAAAAGAAGCTGGTGGTAAGTAATGGCCTCTGCAGGCTCCTAATCTCCCATTTCCCAAGATCCCTATGGTTGGGCAGAGTCATTGAGTATTGGCTTTTGAGAACTTCAAGCTCCCATAGTGAGGCCAATGAGGCCAGAATCTTTCTGCACCCTGGCTTCTGTGTGCCCTGCTGAGAGTAGGGGATGGTCAGTGGAGTCTAGGAGACCCATTGCAGCTTGGGGTAATGAGGTGACTGCTGTTGCCCCTGCAGGAAGAGAAAGCTGCCCATGCCAAGACCAAAGTCCTCCTGGCCAAGGAAGAGGAGAAATTGCAGTTTGCCCTTGGAGAGGTGGAGGTGTTGTCCAAGCAGCTGGAGAAAGAGAAGCTAGCCTTTGAAAAAGCGTGAGTGGGCCTCAGAAGGGCTGTGGAGGTTGGGAGTCTCACTGCCTTCTGCTCCGCCCACCCTCTCCTCTTGTCGTCTCCACACAGACTCTCTAGTGTCAAGAGCAGAGTCCTGCAGGAGTCCAGCAAGAAGGACCAGCTCATCACCAAGTGCAATGGTAGGCGGGAGGTTCGTGCTCCCCCCCACGCTAGCATACATGGGCTTTTTCCTATCAGCCCTGTGCCTGTGTCAAAAACAGGGTTGCACCCCAACTTCTGTTCCCGGCTGAGGATACAGGCAGGCCCAGGCGGGCCATACCTTCGAAAAGGCCTTCAGGGACCAGGCAGGCCACGGAAATGAGGGAAACAGTCGGTGTACAATATTCTTCTTGGCCATAAAAGAACGGGCTCGCTCCCACTTTTCTTGAAACACATGACCTTCTTAGTCCACCTTTTGTTTTCCCACTTTTTTTTTTTTAATAACTTTTCCAGGCATAACTGCATGCCTAGATGTCAGATGGAGAGACATGCGGAGAGCATCCATGAAAGCAGTAGCCAACAATGTGTCCAGTATATAACTGAGACATTATTTTTTTTAAAGAAGGATAGTGAGAGAGAGAGAGAGAGAATGAGATAATCAATTTTATTTAGTTTTTCATGTATCCTTCGTTGCTCCAAGACTCCAGTGTGTACGTGATGCTGGGGTTTGAACTCGCGTACTTGCTCATGCCAGGCAAGCGCCGTAACTGCTGAGCCACCGCTTCAGTCCTGTTTTCCCATCTTTGATGAGTTTTAGAAATAGTGTACTTTACTAATAACCTTGCTACAAGAGAAACTATAGGGAAAAAATAGTCCTATTGGGGAGCTGAATGCTAGTCTCAGGGTCAGATACACTATAGGGAAGGGTAGGGACTGTGGTGATCCCTCGCAAGGGTTTAGCCAATCCCCTGTGAGAATGTGGGCCCAGGATTATCAGATCTTTAAAAAAAGAAACTAGAGCCAAGCATGGTTGATGCACACCTGTAATCCCAGCAACTTGGGAGACTGAGACAGGAGGACTGCAAGTTTAAGACCAGCCTCAGTGACCTAACAAGGCCCTTTTTCAAAATAAAAAATTAAAAAAGCTGGGATGTGGCTCATGGTTAAAAACAAAACAAAAACTACCAGCATCAGCTAGAAACCAAGTTTGTTTGGGGGCTCTTTTGGGTGTTTTGTTTGGGTTTTTTCTGTGCAGGAGATTGAACCTAGGGGTGCTTTTCCACTGGGCTATATCCCCAGCCCTTTTTTATTTTTTATTTTGAAACAGGGTCTTGCTAAGTTTCTTAGGACTTCACTAAGTTCCTGAGGCTGGCATCGAACTTGTGATCCTCCTGCCTCAGTTCCTGAGTTGCTTGTATTACAGACCTGTGCCACCATGTCTAACTGAAACCAAGTTTTTTGTTTTCTGTTTTGTTTTATTTTTGTGTTTTTAGAGAGAGAGGAACAGTGAGAGAGAGAGAGAGAGAGAGAGAATCAATTTTATTTAGTTTTTCATGTGGCTCTAGCACTTTGTTGTATAAGTGGTGCTGGGGTTCAAACTTACGTACCTATGCGTGCCAGGCAGGCCCCATAACTACTGAGCCCACTCCAGCCCCTGAAAACAAGTTTTAATGAAAGCTTTTATAACTTTCTAAGTGTTGACAACTGATTTAAACATTTGAAGTATATTGTGTGGACCAAGTAAAAGATGTCCAGGCCACCATTTTCTGCTCTACACACAGCTGTGGCCATTTGCTGGCTCAGTTTGCTGTGAGTTAAGAGGTACTTTCAGAGTCAGCTTCCCAGTGTCCTTAGAACTCAGGAATCCCTTTTATTTTCCTGGAATGCTGAGTTCCCCTTACCTAGCTTTAAAAAGTTGGTATGAGTTCCATATGCAACATTGATAGCAGATCTCAAGTAAGCCAGAGATAGCCCAAACTCAAAAGAGGGTCATGGTCCCTCCTTGTGAGTAACCCACTTGGAACCTCAGATAGCCCTCACCAATCACTCTACCCTCTGCCTCTCCTGGTAAGAATTCTCACTGGGAAATGCCAGCAGGCTGCCATCTTGATCTGGTCAAGCAGGCTGAAAGGCCTCAGTGATGTTCGAGTATTGGTTCCCACTAGGGCGTCTGGGGCCCATAAGTAGTCACTGCCTCCATATCAAGGCTACAGGTTCCCTGGTACTTTCCTCTCACTGGGCATCTTCCCTTCTTCCCCCAGAGGAACCTGGGGTTCTCTCCCAGTGCAGCCAGAAACATCCTTCCTCTAGAGAATTTTCTTCCAACAGAGATCAGCCCAGGCCACAGATGAACTCCACATTTGTTTGTGTGTCATGGGAACAGGGCCTGGCTGCCTCCCCCCAGAATAATGTGAACCCCTCCAGTGGGCCACAAGACCTCCTCACCTGATCTAGTCTGGTGTGAACCGTACCCTGACCCATACCTCCACTGCACACTCACCACTTCCCCTTGTGCAGTTTTCAGTTTGGATTTTATATTTACATAGCTTTTTTTTTTTTTTAAAGAAAGAGAAGGACAGTGAGAGAGACAGAGAATCAATTTTTATTGAGTTTTTCACATGGATTTCGTTGCTCTGACACTTAGTTTTGTACATGGGTGCTGGGGTTTGAACCCGTGTACTTGTGCATGCCGGGCAAGCACCATAACTGCAGAGCTACCGCTCCACCTCCTTACACAGCTTTTTATTCTTCTCAAAGGAATTTTCTAACCATTCTCATGGGATGCTACAGACTTTTATTTTAAGAATCACACAACTTTCTAATCATTTTTTGCCCAAAAGAACTTCATAAGCAATTAATCTGAATTAGCTGGTTGCCCTAGGGAAGGAGGTTCAATAATCCTGGTCCCATCACCCAGTGAGCTCATATTTTCAGTTTTTCCCTTTGCCTATGTCTCTTTCCTCTTTTCTATGCTGTACCTTCACTTAGTACCACATCTTCCCTCCTGAAAACCTCAATGTATCAGCATTTCTGCATTGTCAAAGATTGTGTTCTAGTTAATCCTTGTCTGACCTCTAAAGGCAGTAGGGTCTTTTCCCTCCATGAATCCAAATTTTCCAGGGCTCCATGAAGGACAGTTACATTAATGTAGTACCCCCAGAACCCTATAGTCTCCTTGGATTTTGACCCAAGACACAAAAACGATTCCTGTATCCTTAGTGTACCTAATTTGGGGGTAGATTTTGTCAACACTGTCTCACTGGGTCCTCCCCACCCCACTATAGAATAGGAGCTATCTCTGTCCCAACTAACAGGTGCAGAAACAAGCCCAAAAAGGGAGGTAATTGGCCCAAAGTGGCAACATTGCCTCATTTAATAAGAGCGTTTTTGGAATATGGCCTTGCCCTGTTCTCTGATCATTTGTTTTTTTCCCTGGAACCAGGGCCTTATGCATGCAAGGCAATTGTTCCACCACTGAGCTATATCACAGCCCTCAGCTTCTGGGTCTTAATGTTCCTTTCAGGAGCTGTCTCAGGAGAGCAGGGATCTTACCTTCTCCCACTATCCCTGAAGCCCCAGCACAGCACTGGGCATCCAGCCCTCTTGGTGGGTATTCCACTTGGGAAGTTGTGGAAGACATTTTGGTACTAGAGATGGAACCCAGGACCTCAAGCATGCTAGGCAAGCTCTCTACCACTGAGCTGTATCCCCAGCCCTCAGTGGCTCAGTTGGATGGAAATGGCTGAACTACATGATGTTTCTAAGTCCTAGGCCCCCAGGGAATGTCCTGTCATTCATTCCATAAATACACTTAGTGTGTACCTACTATGTGTCAGGTACTGTTTTAGGCCTTAAGGAGAAAGCAGTGAATAACACAAAAATCCCTGTCTTTGTAGACCTTATATACTAGTGAGAGAGAAAACAAATGAGTGAAATACGGAATGATAGATGCTAAGGAGAAAAATACAGCAGGAAAAGGGGATAGGAAGTATTAGAGAGGGTTGTAATTCTTAGTCTAAGGAAGGTCTTGCCAAGGAGATGACATATGTAAAGACCTGCAGAAATGAGGACAGTAGTCATTTGTCCTCCTGCCTTTCTCCAAGGACTTTAACCTTTCTTACCTGGGGGAAGTCCAAAATAGAGTTGTGAAGTCACTGACACAATCATCAGACATTGTTCCCCCTCCCAAGACTCCATAATAAACTTATACCTAATAAGGTATTAGCAGTTGTTTACAGAGAGCCCCTGGTGGTGGGGGAGGGGAGCCAAGTACTAAAAAGTCCCATGGGGGACGTAGCTCATGAAAGGGCCCTTGGGATGGGAACCACTCCTCCTGCCTGCCTCTCTCCCTCACAGAAATTGAGTCTCACATTATAAAGCAAGAAGATATACTTAATGGCAAAGAGAATGAGATTAAGGAGTTGCAGCAAGTTATCAGCCAGCAGAAACAGATCTTCAGGTGAGGGGCCTGGGCCAGGCTGGGGGTTGTTGATGGAAGTGGGGAGCCTGACCTATGGCCCCTACCCTGGGCTATCTGCAGCCAACGACCAGCCAGCTGGCTCCGTTACAGGAATCACATGTCTGACTTCCGGATCCAGAAGCAGCAGGAGAACTACATGGCCCAGGTGCTGGACCAGAAGCATAAGAAAACCTCAGGAATGCGTCAGGCCCGCAGGCACCAGTGTCTCAGGGATAAATAAAATGGTGGTCACCTTCCTGTTCTCTGGCCATAATGCCCAACCTCTGCATTCTCTGCCCTGGGGAATCCCAAACCCTGCCCTTCCCATCCTTGTGGATACATCATCAGCCCAGACCTGACCTTCAGGAAAGGGGTAGGGGAAAAAGCAGCAGTCACTTCTGTCCATCTGCTTGCTAGGCACTTCTGGGCTCAGAAAGGGCTGCTCAGTCCTCCCAACTCCTGAGGTGTAGGGCCCATGGGGGTAGAAGTTGTAGCCTAGGGAAGGAGCACAGTCTTTGCTAGTTGGCACCACCCCTTACTTTTGGTGTTTAATCCTATATAAAACAGCCCTGGATTCCCCAGCAACATCCCATACCACTCCCAGCACTCCTTAAATATAATCCTCAACTTGGCAATAGGGCAGGACTGGTTGCATTTGTGTATAAGAAGCCCTGACAAGAGACTTCAAAAACAGTAGATT
>PVKS010024661.1:0-30797 GCA_004027875.1 Aplodontia rufa | reverse complement strand
TTGCTCCAGTGCCAGCTGATAACCCCCATTAGCATCTCGCCACAGATGCTGGCAGCCTCACAGACTCACCTCACCTCAGGGCTGAATTGCTCCAGAACAGTCCTCCTCCTTCCACCCCCCACCACAGCCCTGTTAGGACCAAACATGTTTTTCCTCTTACCTCAGACATGCATCTTCTTGTCTGGCCTCTTGTTTTTCTACTACATAGATTTATGAAGAGGATTCAGGAAAACCCCTGATCCTCAGCTGGTCCCAGCACCAACTTCGCTTCTATGAGGCCTCTGTTGGCCTGCATTCCAGCCTACCTCCCAGCCCAGTTCCACACTGCTCACACACGTACGCGGGCTCATTGTTCAGATCTCTTTTAATCAGTCACCACGCTTGCATTTTTTTTTCTCTTTAAAATCTCTCCAAACCTTCCCCTCACTTTCACCTTCCAGCACCACCCCGATCCAGGCCACCATCGTGTTTTACCTGGACTTTGCAATGAAGCTCCTGCCTCTTTGCCTCCCTGCCTTCCCTGCTCAAATCCACTCCCACAATGCGCTTCCCCAAATGCAAATCTGACTTCGTAAGTCTTTTGCTTCATGTCTTTGAATATCCCCCTGGCATCTCCAAGACTGAGGATAGGGTCTGACACATGATGGATATTTAGCAGAAATTTCTGGAAATAAATAGACTTGCATCTTCATACTAAGTCTATGGACTGCCTCTTCTGAGAACTCTTTGAAAATGGCTTTGTCTGGAGAACTTTCTTTTCTAGTTTGCACCTTTAGACTCATCTAAATGTGTCATTTTGGAAGACACTTTTACCTATAATTTTTTTTCAGTGACTTTGAGAGTCTTCTGGAAAAATATGCTTATATTCTAATTAAGCAATGGAATGTTAGGTCTAGAGAGACCTTGTTTTTTAGCTCCAACAGGCTCTGCAATGTGTTCAAGTTTCTGATAATTTGATTAAGGATCACAGATTCAAATGGTAGGGATGGCTATGCCAGATTTCAGAGTGTGAGAGCCAATATCAACTAGGGATCAGTTCTCCCCACAAGTGGGCATTCGTGAGCTCACAAAGAACAACTTGGATTTTAATTCCTTGAGATGGCCTCTTTATGAGGATGACGACGAGGATGACACTTAAGAGATGGGAAAACTGAGGCACAGAGGAGACAGGTGCGTGTTCCTAGATTAGAGTCAGTGAGTGACAGAGCCACTTCCCAATTGGATAGCATCGCTTTTTCTCAGTAACAATATAAGGTAACATTATAAGGTGAAGGAGGATTGGATATTACCATGGATGAATCACTGTTCTAGGAACTCAACGTACATCATCTCCATTACTACTATTATACTTCTTACAACTAAGGGAACCAAAACACCAAAAACGGTGCTCATGGACAGCCCTTCTTGCTCTGAGTCTTACAGGTTCCATACATTTGCAAAGTTACTTTGGCCATATATTGTTCTTTCACCTCCTTCAGTGAGTTTTTTCATATAGTTGTAATACATTTAGATTACTGTGTCACATTTCATATTCCATCCCAATTGTCTAAACATTTTTTTAAAAATTTGTACACGTAAAGGTTTACTCTGTGCTTTAAAGATCTATGGGGCTTTAATGAATGCATAGTGCTATGTTTGTACCATTGGGGAATCATACAGGATAGATTCACTTCCCTGAGAAGGTCCTAAAGAGCAGGAGCGCCTCACCTATTCAACCCTGCTTCACCCCTGACCTCCTGGCAAACATTTATATAACTACTGTTGACTCTACGGTTGTGCTTTCTCCAGAATGTCGGATGAAAGGACTCACTCATTTGAGACAGGGTTCTTTCACTTAGCAACACAGAGTTCAGATTCATACTGACTTGGGAGTTCATTTTGTTTTATTGCCCAACATTATTCTATTGTATAAATGCACTATAGTTATCCATTCACCAACTGAAAAATATTTGGTTACTTCTAGTTTTTCATGCTTGTGATTAAAACCATGAGAAGAATTCACATGCAGATCTTTTAATGGGTAGAACTTTTCAAACCTGTTGGGTATGTAATTACTAGATCATATAGTGAGAAATAGTATGGAGGTGTCTCAAAAAATTACATATAGAAAAGCATTTAACAATCCTCCAATCTCAATTCTGGGTATATATCCACAGGAAATCAAATCGGCATGCACTCTCATGTTTGTTACTATATGTTACGCTCCTTTTTACTTATAAAAATATGAAACTGGGCTGAAGTGGTGGCTCCGTGGTTACGGTGCTTGCCTGGCATGCACAAGGACGTGAGTTTGAACCCTAGCACCACGTTCACAATGAAGTGTTGGAGCAATGAAAGCCACATGAAAAACTGAATAAAGTTGATTTTCTCCCTCTCCCTCTCTCTCATTGTCCTTCTCTCAAAAACAAAACAAAACAACAACAAAAACAAACAAAAAAAACCCATGAAATTTCCAAGCTCTTCCAAAGGGCTGGGCCATATTATTCAATATGCTGGCAATGAATGGAGTTCCTATTGCTCTGCATTCTTACTGGAAGTTGTTGTTGTCATTTTGTTTGTTTATTGGTTTTTTAGTTTGCCTTTCTAATGGGTGTGTAACGGTGTCTCCTCGGTGTTTTTATGCATGCATTTTTGATTTTTGTAAAAGATACTGTGTTGTATGTCTCACCTTGTTTCTTTTGTTCACTAAACATTGTTTATGATCAATCAAATTGCTGAATATACACTAAGTTCATTGCTTCATAGTTACGCATAATATTCCAACTGCCACAGGTTGTGGTGAGAGGATTAAACCCCTTGTCAACAGCACCATCCTTCTAAGTTATGCAAGACATCATTGTAATCTAAGCAAAATCAAGAAGACCCAGAAGAAAATGGCACCCTGAGATCAGGTTAGTCTGACTCCAGAGTTCATAACGCTCTCACTATTCCGTACATCTTCAGCAACGACCAAGGAGTCTGGGCCTTATATAGTAGGCACACTGCCTTGCTGGTGGTTTCGGAACAGGAAATGCCAGGAGGGGTGTACGAGAGAGCAGTAGCGGCAAGCGAGTCAGGTTAGGTGGGTGAAGGGTCTACTGCAGTAGTCGGAGCATGAGCTGAGGAGCCTGATTTGGGCAACGGTGAAACCGGAGAGGAAGCAACCGGCGCTTCCAAGTGTGAGTCAGGGTGTCCGACAAGCAAGGTCTGGAAGCATCGTGAAAGAGATGCCTTCAAGAGACAGAGCAGACATTGTTTCTGTAGAGTCTGAATAACGTAAGCCCAAGGCAGGAAACATAAGCCATTGAAAAATGGATGTCTTTCTTTTGAAACCGATGCTGTATGTTGGATTTATTTCCTTTATAATTTGCCTACTGATTGAAGAGAATTTACCTGCTAGGACGGTTGGAGCCTTTCTGTTGATGCAGGGACAGAGCTCATTGTGTGCTGTTGAATTGTACTGCGCCCAGCTTTGAATCATCGCAGCACACAACCCTGACACTGAAGCAGGGCTCTTGAAGCACTGTTTATTGCTCTTCATCTTCTGGAATGTCAACACATCATAGGGACTTATTTGCGGTGTTAACTGTAACTTAAAATAAGGTTTCTACCTTGTGGTCTTGGCCTGGGCTGTTTAAAGTGAGCCAGTTTCATTGTTAATTCTTTACCTCCTTCATCAATTGTTCCATTTATTCCCCTAAAGTAATTTTTCTTGATGTCACACCTTTCTAAGCTCTACTGGGTGGGGAAAGGTTGAAGGTGTCACTGACATATCAGTGCTAACTGCTCCCGAGCTATATGTGTGTGGGTTTTTTTTTTTTTTCATTCCATTAGCAAGTTTATCTTTATCACTGACCAATACTTCCCTCATTCATTTTTAACCTAGGATGTAGGCATCAGAATCTTGCTTCAGGCCTCTGGATATGTCCAGTGGTTATACAGAGACTGCAGGGGAGCTATTTATACATTTTATATAAGCATGTGCTCTATAAACATTTTCAACAACAAGCTGTGTACCATTCCTGTGCTATAAGATATCAACCCCATGAGAACTTCTTTAAAAAAATAATTTCCTTTGCCAAATAATTTTGGAAAACTCTCTTAAAGGGTCATGACACATTTGAGCCTGTTTTAGGGTTTGAATGGTGTCATAGTACAAGAATAAGTTAATTTTTGAAAATTTACTTGAACATATGTATTAGGATTTGTTTTTGTTTTATTTTTGCTTTTACTAAGATAATAACCCTCCAAAATTTTCAGTAGTTTAAAACAATGTATATCTGTATATTTGCATTCCACATATTATATATATATAATATATATTTTTATATATAATTTTTTTCTCATTCCTGGATCTACTGCAGGTTGTGCAGCTCCACTGGGTTCAGCTGGACCTGACTGTGTCCCAGGTGTGTTCCTCAAGTGCAGGCAGAGGAGGAGACTGTTTGGGGCAAGCTGTGCTCACAGAGGATGCTAGAAACATGGAAGCCTAAGCCAGCTCTCACATCCACCTTTAAAGATTTCACTCAGATGTTGAAAACGACGAATCTCATCCATTGGCCAAAGCATATCACCTGGCCAAGCCCAAAGTTAATGAGGGAGGATAAATGCTCCTTCCAAATGACGCGTGGCCAAGCCACGTGAGCATGGGCGAGAAGGTGTAATTCTCTTACTGGAGAGATCACACGGTGGGGAACAGAACACATCTCTCACACCGTGGAAGAATGTTTTCCAGTTGTCTCAGGTGAGATATCCTAAAGGCAGAGACTAGATAGGAGGAATTCCTGAGCTTGTGATTTATTGAGAATCAGCTCTCAAGAGAACCCTATAAGGAAGAAAGGAAAGAAAGAGAGGACAGGATAAAAAATCAAAGCCAAGATGTGGTTTCACCTGAAATACAGCCTCCGCTGGCTCCCATGGGAGCTGTAGGATAAATGGTCTCATGTTGTTGTCTTTCCTTGAGACAAGGAAATTGGTCTTTTCTATGCCCCAAACAATCAGAGTTTGCCTCCAGGTCCCTCCCAGGTGGCTCAGGATGAGGAGATTCCCTTCATTTAACAGCAGTTCTCTGGCCTCTTTATCTGCTAAAATGCCTTTAGCGTCTGGGGATTTGTTGATCATATGGCCCGCTCATCAGGGCAATTTATATTAAAATCTGAATCTGCAGCAGAGACATTTCTGTTTTTCTTTCTTTCATTGGTGCATTAAGGCTGTACATAATGATGGGATTTGTTTTACATATTCATATATGCATGCACTATAACTAGATAATTTGGCCAATACCCCCTACCCCAGCACTCACCGCCCTCCAATCCCTTGGTCCCTTGCTTCCAGCGGAGACCTTTCTTGTAGCACATCACACAAAAGTCAGAGAAGTATTCTCGAAAATAGACCCTGCTGCCTTTGAAACCCAAAGAGGCCAACCACGTGTTGTGCCTTTTCCTTATACTACAAGGCACAATGAATTGTCCTTTACTTTGGGAGGATGTCACATGATGCCCCAGAGCATTTGAGGCCTAAAAATGTCACTAATATCCCATAGGCACTATTTCCCTTCCCCTGGAGAGTGCACGTCTCACTGAGGCACTTGGTGTGACTTGTCAATCAGATACAATTAATGTGGTGTTACCACCACGTTGTACCCACATGAGCTGCTGCAATGTCTGGAGCTCACTATGGTGACGGAATTCAGGAGAGCTCCCCAAGGAGGCCCATCAAACACGCTAACATCCTAGGTGAGTAAGAAGTGCCCCTGGGGCCCTTCATGGCAGATGAGAAGCGTGCATTTGCCCTCGTGGTTGGCACAGACCAGCAGGGACTGTGCTCATTGTGGTCTAGCAGAGTCCACATCCGACACAACCGCTGTGACTGGACTGCAACTGGGTTAAGCGTGTGGTCATCTCATGCTGTGGATGATAATCCATGCAGCTTAATGGATTAAATGAATATGACATTGACCTCACCATGCAATAGAGGTTTAATTTAATTTTTGATGACTGGGTTAGTCAGATTAACCCCCTATAGGATGGATATTACTCAATAGGGCCAACGATAAATGTGAGAGGTTTTCTACTTGCAAAGTACGCCTGCTGAGTAAATGTCAGGAAATTGTTAAACAACACAACAGCAGGTGTGCAGTTCATGGTCCTGGTGAATCCACTGTGAGGTGGATGACTTGGGCTTAAACCCCATTTATTTCCTGACCCTCTATTACGGTTTAGATCTAAAAATGTCCCCCAAAGAGCTAGTGTGTTAGGAATGCGGGAATGTTCAAAGGTTCAATGTGAGACTGTGGGAGGATTAATCCATTAGAGGATTAATAATTTGAGTAGACTGCTGGATGTACCTGTAGGAAGGTGAGGTGTAGCTGAAGGAAATGGGCTTGGGAGATCTCAGTGTTCACCACCTCAAGGAGGTGAGCCTTAATTTTTAAACTCATAAAATGGTAAAATGGGAACTCTATTGTTGGCCTCACAGTGTTATGGTGAGGGTTACATTTGGAAAGCTTTCCTCGAGTGCCAGGCATACAGTACCTCTTCAGAGAATAACTGGTGCTGTTATTATTATTGTTACGCTTTTTTCTAATCATTAGTTTACTAAAGCTAAATATTTAATTGACAATTAAATCTTTTACCATTTGAGGAAGGAATTGAAAAAGTAGATAACTATACAGAAAGAGAAAGAGGAGAGGGAGGAGGAGGAGGAGGAGGAGGAGGAAGAAACCTACATACTGAACATCATATCAATTTCACTTACATGACAAATATTTTCTGATTATCTACTGTGTACCAAGCATTGTGTTAAAGAGGGCACATCTGTGAGCTGTTGTCATTCAACAGCCAGAACATCTGGGGCACGGATGCAGAAGCCCAGGCAAGATCTGGTGGGGCACCCACCAGCACCTCACCTTTACTGATGTTATATGAAGCCAGGGTTCCCCAAAACACATTTTAGGAACCATGTCACTGTGGTTTGAATATATCCCTTACAAATCCACGTCTTGGACACTCAGTCCCCAAATCTTATTCATGGTGTTTGGAGGTAGGGCCTTTGGAAGTTAATCAGGGTTGGGTAAGGTCATGAGGGTGGGCACCCATGATGGCATCGTGGTTTTATACAGAGGAAGTGAGACCTAAGCATGCTGGCTTTGTCTTGCCATGCAATGTCCTCCACCAGGCTATGATGCAGGAAGAAGGCCTTCACTAGCATACTAATGACATCCCTGTGGATATCCCAGGCCCCAGACTGTAAAAAATAAACTTATTTACAAATTCCTGTCCTTAGGTATTCAGTTACAGCAACAGAAAACAGGCTGGGACACGTGCCATATGGAAACAGGTGACTAGCACAATCAGCTCCACCTAACTTTTGTTTATGGTGGCCTACTAGGTTCGGTGTTGTGCTAGTTACAGAGAGAACCACCATCTCTTTGCCTAGGGATGGAAGGGTTGCCTGGATGCAGACCTCTTGGTTTTAAAACTGGGACCATCCCCACCAAACCTGGATGAGTTAGTTACTCTAGTTTGGTGCTGGGAACGAGGAACAGCAGCATTGTCTACTGCAAGAACCATAAAATATGCTGAATTCAATAAATGGAAAACTCGGGATTCCTAGAAGGGGTGGATGCTAATTTTCTTTTGGGGAGAAAAGCAGGTCTCCATGGAGAA
The DNA here is from genome assembly GCA_004027875.1 of Aplodontia rufa. Taxonomy (NCBI): domain Eukaryota; kingdom Metazoa; phylum Chordata; class Mammalia; order Rodentia; family Aplodontiidae; genus Aplodontia; species Aplodontia rufa. The sequence continues at coordinate 23,151 of PVKS010024661.1, read as the reverse complement.
AAGAAGCCATTGTGCCCATGTGTACTTTGCTGTGTCATTTCTACCAAGCTCAAGGTCTCAACCTGTGCTCTTCTCCTGAGAACCAAGTCTTCTTGCTTGGGGCAGTCCCAGCTCATGCCCTCATACATATAATACTCGAAAGAAATGAAGGTTGCAGAAGCGCTCACATCTGATTAAGCCTGCTCCTCGGTTTCTTTCAGGATGGAAGGGGCTGTTCTAAAACTGCACCAGGTCCATTGAAGAGAGTGCCCGCATTCTTTTTTGATTTATTCAAAATGTATTGAGTACCTAGTGTTGAGCAAGAACATCTGTTGCCTATTTTCAGGAGCAGAAGTTCAAGTACTTCTGCCCACTGCATTTTGGGTTTGGAGTTGCCAAGTTAAACAACATGGTCAAGAACTGGATGGAGCAATCCTTCACTCACATAGAGAAGAATAGATGCAATCAGCTCGAGTGGTGGGAGCTGGTTCTCCTGGGCCAGCAGCTCCTTCTAGGAGCTGGCAGAGGACAATTGGCAGTAGGCATCCCTCTTGTGCTGTGGCAGAAGGACAGGTATCACACAGTATGCCTGCTTAAGAAGAACTGAGGGGTTCGTGTGCAGTCTGAGATAGGGAAAGGCATTGCCACACACGGCGAGGAGTTCAGCACAGGCTTTTGACTCTATCACTTGGTGAAGGAATGTTCTAGTCCCAAGGACTACTCTTGCATGGTTTAGTTGGGGCTGAGAAACTATATACACAAGATTGCTTTTTCTGATATGTATTAGTGTTTTAGTTACTGGGGACACAATGGTGAACATGACAGAAAAAGTATTTTCTAATGACATACATTCTAGGGACAGAAACAATGTGTGTGTGTGTGTGTGTGTGTGTGTGGTGTGGGGGTGTATGTGTGTGTGTGCCTATTATTATGGCATGTGGTAGAAGTGCTATGGTAAAAAGCACAGAGATAAATAGCAAGTTAGTGAATTCATCCAAGAGAGACATGAAGGTGAATAGGAGAGGGTTGCAATAGTGGATACAGTAAAAAGTATTTGAAAAATTTTTTTGAAAATGGAGTCAACAGAGTTAACCAATGGGTTGAATGCCATATGAAAAAGAAGAGTTGAGGGTCCAAAGATCAGAAGTTCCATGAATGGGCAAAGAAGTGCAGAAGTTGAACAGGCACTTGGGTATATGAATCTGGAGTTCAGGAGAAGCCTGATCAAGTTATATGATCAGTTTATAGATGACACGGAAAGATAGATATCAGCGTGGGATTGCTTAAGGTGGAGGTATAACCTAGATGAGAGGTGTGATGATTTAGCCCTGAGATACTCCAACATTAAGAAGAGTAAGGAATGAGGAAGAACCAGTATAAGAGACTAAGAAGTAGCAAGTCACGAAGCAAAAGCAGAACCAGGGACATCTGCTGGGCTGGGCCATGTAAGACACTCCCTCAAGACCAAGATCATGGTCTGCTGCAAGTCAAGTCGAGTAAAGACCAAGAACTAACCATGAAATTAAGCAATATGGAGGTGATTGATAATAACCTTGACTAATCCAAATTTTGACCCCTAACATGGAAAACTACTGCTAATCATTTTATCCTCTGGGGTATTTCCCAACTTCCTTTGTACTGGTCCAAAGTACCCCAAGTATTTTTTCTTTGATTCTCAGCCAGACTGTGGCAACCTCAAGGGCAGGGTCCTTATCTTATTTTTATCAGTATCTCTGTATCTTTAACACAATGCTTGGTACATAGTAGTTAATCAGAAAATATTTGTTATATAAGTGAAACTGATATGATCTTCAGTATATAGGTTTCTTCCTCCTCCTTCTTCACCTTCTATATAGTGTCATCTGATTTTTCAATTCCTTCCTCAAAAGGTGACAGATTGAATTTTCAAATGAATATCTAGTCTTAGTAAAATAAACTTGTGAAGGATTAGAAAAAACATATCATAACAACAGCAACAATTATTCCCTGCAGATTTATTGTATGCCTAGCACTAGAGTAAACATCTACAAATGTGATCCTCACCATAGTACCATGAGACCAGCAATATAATTCCCATTTTATAATTTTATAGATTTTAAAAAAATTGAAGTTCATGGAGGTGAGGCCCTCAAGGTAGTAACCACTGTGACCAACCAATCTCATTTCCTTTTCCTTTTGGGGACATCACTCTATATGACTTCTTTGTAGTTAGAAATGGCCATGTGACAGTTCTAAGCTCCCAGCGCAATATAAAAACAATGATATGTGCCACTTTTAATCTTGGCCATCAAATTTCACATGTATAATCCTTTCTCTCCCTTCCTCTCTCTCTCTCTCTCTCTCCTTCTCAGAGAAATCTCTAAGTCTTGGATCCACCTAATGAAGAAACCTAGATCCTTGAATAACCACATTGGAGATTGTATGCTACACTAGAACATCTATAGCAGATCTTGCAGAAGTAAGAAGTAAATTTGTTTTGTTAAGCCACAGAGATTTGGAAATTTGTTTTTACTGCAGCTTGCCTTATATGGTTATACAACTGGTAAGTCTGAAGGATTATTTTATGGAGGGGCAAAGCTGTGGGTCACTGGCATGAAGTAGAGATACTGCATCAGAACCAAGGGTCTGAAGTGACTGTGTGCATGGTGCATGCTATATGCTGAGGTCTCTGGCCTTCTTCCCCCACACTGACCACAGAGTGATGTCAAGATCTGTATGTTCCAGGCCAGAGATGGGAAGAATCTCTGGAGACTCTAGCCTCCAGCCAAGAAGAAAGATGAAAGGATGCTGACAACAGGGGTCTCTTAACACGTAAGCTCATGAAGTCAGTTCTAACCGGCTCCATTGCCTGGCTGAGAGCATCCAATGAATTTTCTGGTTCCTTACTTTTATTAACAACAAGTGACAAGAATTACCAGATATTAGGAAAGGTTCTAACATGACATCCAGAAACCACAACAAACACACTGAAGGAATGCAACTGGGAGGAGACACAGCGTGAGGGAGAAGAATTGCTGAAACAGCTTTCATTAATCTTCAGAGAGATAAGACAGGACATGGATGAAATTAGGAAAGGATGATCTAAAATAGAGAAGAAAAGTCTTTGGTAATTAAAAACACGAGTGCAGAAACACAAATCTTCATAGAAGCTTTGGAAGATAAATTGGAAGATATGTCACCAAAATTTGATCAAAAAATAAGAAATATAAACAGAAAAGAAGTTGTAACTCTGTTAGAGAGCTGGTGCAAAACGATTTCCAGAAGAAGTAGTCAAAGAAAGAAAGCCAAGGGAAAGGATGGAAAACCGTCTAAAAAGCACCCAGGACGGGAGGAGAAGGGCTGGCTGGCACAATGAGCTGTCTTTTGGTACATGATGGATGGTTGAAAGGACCTACACTAAGGATGGTCCTGAAATTTCTGAATACCGGAGACAAAAAAGATTCCCCAAGTTTTGGGGAAGGAAAAAAATGCAGTCCGTACAAAGGTCCAGTATCAGAGTGGCTTCAGATTGTTCAGCAGCATCCCCAGAAATTCTACATGTCAATCACATACATCTAACGGTTCTATACCTAGCTAAATTATTAATCATGATTCAGGGTAGAATCGGCATTTTCTGTTACTCGGGGTCTCAAAATTGTCTCCAAAATCCACAGGAGGATGTATCTCAACAGAAGGAAAGAAGGAACCAAGCGGTAAGAGATGAGAAGCTGCTCAGAGTGGGGCTGGCAGAGCAGGTGATGGGCATTCCCAGGGGGATGGTGCAGGGCTACCCGGGCACAGCAGCTGTGTCTACGCTTGAAGGGCAACCTACCAGCTCTGAGCAGCGATGGGCCCACTGAGGGCTGTCAACACCAGATTCCTAGCTAACTTGACACAGGGCGTTCAGGAGATCCTGGTCTGCACAAGATAGCTGGCTTGTCTTGACCCCATGTTGAGGAACTTCCTGCTCTCTGGTCCTTGCCCTGCTTCCTGGAGAAGCTGAGGACACTCAGTGCACCCACAGAAATGTCCTGCCATGACCTGATCGTGAGAGCTGGGCCTAAGCCATTAGAATTTAAGGCAGCCCACTCTCTTGGCTATTTTCTTTCTGTACACGCATCTAGTTCTTGGCCTGCATTGTAGCCTTGCCAGAAAAGCTGTGTGTTTCTGAAGTACTCTATGATTTTAAGGACTCACTGGTGATCTTGCCCAGTGACTTCCCCAGAGGGACCCTTGGAAAATCTTAGGGAGGCAAAAGCCAGACCTTGACCTAGAGACTCAAGCTCAGTCTGCCTTCCCTATGGAGCTCTACCTAGCAACGACACACATGGGTTCACCGCTAGTCAGTTTTCCAAAGCTGAGCATTGTTTAGATCTTCGCATGTAGGAGAGAGACCCATAACGAAAGCTGGGGCATAATGAACACAGAAGCTGGAATTGAGTTACTTCTGGAGGTGGGGGGTAAAGGGCTGATGGGAGGGAGGACCAAGTGATTGTTAAGGGATGCATGGGTACCTAATGGACTGGTGGCATTGTTATTAATCTGGATGGGGTATGGGCATAATTATACTTTAGACATCTTATTTCAACTGTTCTTCATATATGGTCTACTTCACAATTTTTTTAAACATGAACAGTTGGACCAGTAATATTCTAGGTTCCTTCCAACCAAGATGAGCTCAAATTTCATGAGGTTATGAGTGGAGTTGGATGGACAGAATGATTCTGATGGCACATTCACTGAGGTCTATGAGGGAACAGCACAGATTGTGTATGTTCATAGGTGCCCATCGGCAAGGTGCCGTGAGGGTCAGGGAAGAGCCTGTAAGGTCAACTGATCACAGGCTGCTTTCGTTCTTGCCTGGTTCTTCCCACACCTGGTCTATCCTCAACAGAGTGTCCAGACGGAGCTGAGGGCCTTGTACACGCTAGGCAAGCACTCTGCCTCCAAGCTAAACCCACAGCCCATCCAGGAAGATTCTTTAATAACAAGTCAGATCACCACTCCTCACTGAAAAACCTTCAAGGAATTCTTGTCCCATACCACCTCCATGACCTCATTTCCCACTATTTCTTTCTGCATCCACTTTGCTTCAGCTACTCAAAAATGCTGCTCTTCCTGAAAGAAAGCAGAAACTTCTCTGTCCCAGGGGCTTTGCACTTGCCACTTCCCTCTGCCTGTGAATTCTCCTGCAGAGCCTGTATCCTCATTTCCCTCAGGTTCCCGCTAAAGCTTTGTGGAGCCTTTGTCTCCAGCATTCCTTGCTGATTTTCTGTTTCTGTTTCCGTCGTTACTGCCTGTCTCCCTTCCTTCTCTCCTCTCCCACTAGAATTCAGGTTCCATGAGGGCAGGGATTTTGCCTTTACGGCTTACTGTTATATGGAGACAAAGGAATACGTCACCACTTACGCTTCCTTTTGGCCTGTCCAATCCGAGCACTCCATTTTCTGGTCTGTAGTATTTGCTGGCGTAAAGATCAACTAGTGGAGTTGCTCAACAATGGATGTCGACGGAGCATCTTCACCCTGAAGAACACAGAGAGCATCGTGCCCATGCTAAGGCTAAGTGTTCCCATGAGGAACACACAGGGCAGGCCTGGGAATGGCTCCTTCTCCCAGCCTGCTAGAGCCACCCTGTTGGTTTGCATTGAGCTCACTCAGACATAATTCAGCCAATTTCTCAACGGGCACTCTCTCATTGCCTTATAATACTTTCATCAAGCTCTGGCTTACAACAGATCAGGACAAGCCTAAGTAAAAACAGAGATTTGCTGCTTCAGTGGAATGTGTCCAAACTGACAGAGGAGGTAACACCAAAGTCTATGTGGGGCTTAATGGGAGCCATTCCTACTATTTGATTTGGAAGAATTTGTCAACCCCAAATAAGAAAAACTCAAAGACTCCAAGCTCAGAGGCTGAGTTTGCTTCAGTGCTCCGTTAGGGTACAGGAGACTGGTTGATGTTTTTTCCTGAAGGAAAATTGCAAAATAATAGAAATTTCAGAATAGGCAAAGAGAAATCTGTGACCTGAAGAACTCTTTTAATGAAACAAAGCAATTACTATGTATCCCGGAGACTTCAGTTAGGAAAAGGAAAAGGGAACCCCTAAAACTTCCTCATCTTAAAGTTATTCACCCTGAGCAATAATTCATCAGTCCTTCTTTTTGAAAAGGTTTAGACAGAAGCATTCCTGTGTTTCTTGGCAATAAAGCAAGGTTGATAATCTTTGATAAAGAAAATGTTTAGATCTGTTATGGTTTAGATATGAGGTGTCTCCCAAAAGCTCATGTGTGAGACAATGCAAGAATGTTCAGAAGTGAAGCATCGGATTATGTTGGGCTTAATTTAATCAGTGGACTAACCCACTGATGTGGATTGACTGGGCAGTAATTATAGGAGGTAGGGTGTGCCTGGAGGAAGCAGGTCATTGGGAGCATGCCTTTGGAGTTTATATTTTGTTCCTGGTGAGCAGAACTCTGTCCCTGCCTCTTGATTGCCATCTCCTGAGCTCCTTTCCTCTGTCGCACCCTTCCACCAAGATGTTCTGCCTCACTTCAGGCCCAGAGCTATGGAGTCAGCTGATCATGGATTGAACCTCTGAAACCATGAGCCAAAATAAACTTTTCCTTTTCTAAATTGTTGTCATCAGGTATTTTGATCGCAATAATGCAAAAGCTAACTAAAACAGAATTTTATTTCACAAAACTTACATGGGCATACTGTTTTATATTTTAGAAAACCCTACTTTGGGCTTTCTCAATAATTCTGGGGAAGCAAACTTGAGAAATATTATCCCCACTTAACACTGAAGAAGCTATGATTCGAAGAAATGAAGTGTTTTGTCCTAATTTGTGCTGTGCTACCCAATAAAACTTTCTGCAATGGTGGTACTGTTCTACACGTACATTGTCCAAGGTGGGCAAATGCACTTGAAATGTAGTTAGTGGGCTTGAGAATACTGATTTCTTAATTTAAAAAACATTTTAACTAACTTAAATTTCTTTCTTCCTTCTTTCTATCTCTCTTTCTTCTTTTTTTTTTTTATGCTGTGGATGGAACCCAGGGCCTCACATACACTAAGCACATGTTCTACCACTGAGCTACACCCCTAGTCCCTAATTAATTTAAATTTTAGCAGCCATCTGTGGCTAGTGGCTACCCTATTGGACAGGACAGGAGTGAGAGGCTGAACTGAGCTCCTAATCAAGAATGATTGATTCTATGCCTACAATTTCCCAGTCTGTGCAGGTTCTAATTTATTATGTAACAGGAAGTAAAATTTGCTAAGAATGCACTAGTTTTAGGAACGAGTAAAGTGGAATTGGTTGCAGAGACTCTTAAATCCAGCAAGCTTGGGCTAAATCCTGTTGGCACTTTTCATGCAGACGCATGCCTGCAGCTTGGTTTCCACAGTAAAGTGCAGGATGAAATCTGGTTACCATTATGCTTGCTATACGATTTTTTTTTTTGTGGCTTCCATCTTCTTAAAGCAAGAAAAAAGACATCAGTATCCCAACATATGCGAGGATGATAAGCACCTATTTAATCTCTGTCATTGGATGGAGAACAGAATATTTCCTTTGATGTGAGAAAGGTAGCTTTGTGAATCTAGGCAATACCTTTGGGAGAGAGAAGGAGGGTTAGACCAGGCCTCATGCTTCCCAGCAAAATCTCAGATCTCAGAATGTGTTGATATTCTATCCAATAGGAGGTGGAAGGGGCAGGGGTACTCAGCCCGTGGGAGTGAGTTGTAGGAAGGGGCTTTCAAAGTTACCTTATTTATTTCTACATGTCTATAAGACAGAGTTTCTCAGCTTCAGCATTTTGGTATTTTGAACCACTGTTGATGGTCCTGTGCCATGGGAGGCCATCCCCTACAATGCTGGCTGTTTAGCAACATCCCTGGCTTCTACTCACTAGAGTATGACTTCATCCCCCAGTTGTGACAAACTATCTCCAGACATTATCACATATCTTCTGGCTGTATCCAGGTAGAGATTCACTGTGGCAGAGTCACCTTACATGAATCCATCCAATGTCACACCAGCTTAGTGTTTTACTTGGAATATTTTTAAGCTCAGGTTCATTCATTAAACCCAGAGCTTGTTATTTATGTGTTACACTGTTTGTTAACTTTTGATGGAATTTGGGAAAAGGCATTTTAAAAATTAAAATCAGGTAAAGAGTAAGATATCTTAAATTCCTTTCCTCCCCAATCCAACCATCAGATCCCCCCTAGCGTTTAGGAGACCCCAGTGTACAGAATACCCTCAGTATTCTAGATGGTATGGATGAATGAATGAAGGTCAAAGATATCAAGTTTCCATTTTGGAACTTTGGATGGAATAGACAGGGCTATCCATCAGTTTCCAAGGTGGAAATCAAGAGGGCCAGAAGGTGGAAGTCAAAAGGTTTAAGAAAGTTTGACCAGGGGAGGTGCTCTGGAGTGAATCCATATTAGAGCCTTTGAGAGAAAGTCTCGAATCAGAGTCCCAGGACTCAGTGGCATCATAGGCATAAGGGCAAGAAGTTAGAGTCAGACAGACCTAGTTTGGATTCTGACTTTCTGGCAGATATGTGAGCATTGCTCTTTTTTTCTAATCATGAAAAAAATAAAAGAACAGAGAATGAGAGGAGAAAGGAGGGGAACTAGAAGGCAGAAGCAGAAGAGGAGATCCAAGCTGATTGTTTTTTATCAGATTAACAGGGGCAGGAGAGGTGAGTGTGCTGGGCTGCCAGGAGATGCAGAATCACAAGAAGTGATCTGTAAGCTGGTACTATCTTGGACAAATTCCTCAGAAGCAGACCCTGAGATGACAACCTGCGAGCAGGTAATCGATTAAGGTGTATTTCCAGGAGAAACCATGAAGGCAGGAGGAAGCGGGTCAGGAAAGGAGAATAAGATGGTCAACTCTGCAATTCCAGACAAAGTCCCAAACTCAGCCTGAATCTGCGGGGAACTCAGGAGTGTGATTTACAACTCTGGGGTTTGCCCCACTTCGGGTCAAAGAAGCTGGGCTTTCCTACGCTGACACCAATTAACCATTGGTTATTGACCACTTTGGAAAGACGCAAACTCTTAGCTCTTTGATCAGTTGGCTCAGTGGCTCAAGAACGTCTCTCTAGAGAAGACTGTAGACAAAGACAGTTAGAGGCAAACATACTAGTTGGGAGACAGATGCGCAAAATTAAAACAAAATAGATTGTTTCCACAAAAACAAAACAGATTTCTGTTGCTAGAACAAAATATGTGAGGTTGGGTAAGCATAAAGAAAGAGGTCTACTTAGTTCCAAGTTTTGGTGACTGAAAGCCCTGTTAGCTCTTCACCATACGGCAAGGGCTTTACAGCAATGGCATAACCATGGTGGAAGCCCATGAGAAAGAGACCACATGCTGAGACAGGAAGCTACAAGATTCAGGGACTAGGCTTGCCCTTTTCATGACAACTAGCTCTGGAGAAAACTAATTCACTCTATGAGACCAACCTCGACCCTTCCTGAGGGTGGTGGCCCTAAGAGCCTAATCACCTCCCACTGGGCCCCAAGTCTTAAAGGTTCCATGACCTCTCAACATGATTGCATGGGGACCAAACTTCCAGAAGGTGAACCTTTGGGGGACACACTCCAACCATGTCCAAACCACAGCAACAGGTCTGGGAGTAGGGCTGGCAGTGTCTGTCCCAAGTGTCCGGGGCCAAACTGAGTTGCTCCTTGATAGATCTAAATAAGAGCCTCACTAATCACTGTGAAATCCTCGAGAACAAATGAATTTGGCACATCAGGGCTAATTCAGAAGGTAGGATCGAGGCACAAATCCTGGTTTGACATGGTGCCACCTGGGTGCTGAATTGCCCTAAGATTTTCTTGTCCTGCCAATGCTCCAGGCTACAGAGCTGTGCTCTGCTGAGTCTCTGCTCTTTCTTATGAGTTCAGGACAATTGCCTTTTTGGGCTCTGGCCACTGGCTCACCAGGCAGGTTGGGAAGCTCAGGACCTACAGGGAGAGATGTTTAACTTAATAATAGGGAATAATTCTCACTGGCCCAGTGAGAACGTGAGATTAACAGTAACACCTGAAATTTATTGAACACTTCCCGTGGGGCAGGCCGGCCACATGCTAAGGACTTGACCTGCAGCTATGCTCTCCCTGCTCTTGCATCCTCAAGGTATCTGATGCCCCATCAGCATTTTACACAATATAAAGTAAGGCTGGGAGAGGCCGTCTACCTTTCCCTCGGTTACAGCGCTTGTGAATGATGGAGTCAGACTCAAATTCTACTCCGATTCCAAAGCAGCTCATGTTAACTCCCAAGAGAAAATGCCTTCCAGTTGTCCCTAAGCACTTACAGAGACTTTCTTAGGGCTCATGACTTTTGCAAGGGCTGTGATCCAGTGGCTAGGGGATGGGAGAAGCACAAATAAACTCCAAGTACCTGAAAGCCGACATAATTGTGCAGCAAATGCCATTAGCCCTATATAATGGCACGGGATGTCTAGAAGCCGTTTCAGTTTGTGTCTTATCAGCAACCTGCAGCGTAAAGTGCAACAAGCCAAATGCCTCAGTAGTGATGTGATGTGATGCTGGGGCTGGGGGTGGGGAGCCGATGAAGATTGGGGTCAGTGGCTTGGGCCAGAGGGGAATTTGACAGCTAGCTCCCTTTTCCCTTCTCACACTGGACTCTGAGGGTACAAAGTTCGTCTGGCTTGGGGTCAAATGAACCCTGGGCTGCCAAATGGGAGAAACAGCCTCCCATGGTCCCTACCTGGCCTCCTTGCCTTTGCAGTCAGGGCACAGACAGTCCTCCACCCTTGGCCTTAGATGGTGTGTCCAACAGCTGGACTAAGAAAACCTGGACTGGCTTACCAGTGACTGAGGCGCTATGGGAAATATGCTGGGTTTGGAATCCGGTGGTTAGAAGTGAAATGCTGAGTGTGTCCCTGGGCAAGTCACTCAGCCTTTCTGATCCTCAATTCTTGCATCTTTAATAATAACAGGGTGGCTAATACTCTGCAGTACTTAAGGCCCCAACGTGGCTTCTGCAGCTTTGGAGACAGCATGTGACTCAGTCCTAGCAGCAAACCTGTCAAGGAGGTATTGTTAATATTGCCATTGTATGAAAGAAGAGATTGAGGCTCAGGGTGGTTTGCTAGCAGAGGACTACCTACCCCTGTTGTCCCAGTCTCTCATCTGGTTTTGCATCTGTCCTCTCCTGTCACCCTTCCTGCTCTAATGTGTCCTGGCTTGGACATTATATGATCACCTAGCTTAAATAACTTGTCAAAATACCATAACTGGGAAGTGATAGAATGGATATTTAAATGCAGAAAGTCATATTCCAGGAGTGATATTCTTAATCACTGAACTGTGTACCTGGTCATACCTGTTTCATAGATTTTCCTCCTCCGTCCATCCCTTCCTTCTTCCCTTTCTCTTTCTTTCTCTACTGTCTCTCTCCGTCCCCCCTGTTATCCTCTCTTCCTTCTTTTCACCCATATTTTATGGGGTGCCTACTACAGGGCATTAGGGAAATGACCTGCGCCCTCCTGAGTTCAGAGACTGGTGGGCAGGGAGACACAAATTTGGACCCAGAGTCCAGTGCGACAAGCACAAGGCCACTGCCAAGGCCACGAGCTGCGGGACAGCCAGGGATGAAGACTGGCAGATGGCTGCCCTGTTCAATTTTACATCAAGGGTCCAGATCCCTTCCATCTTTCTTCTCGGTCCTTAAAAAGGTTGGCTCTTTGCCTTCGTCTCATGACCCCACTGAGCTGTTCGGAGTAAGTCAGGCCTCTGTTCAGGGTTGGTTCAACCACCCACCTCCGGAAACTTGGACAAGTCACTTGAACTCTTGGTTTCCTCATTAGTAAAAAAGTGAGAAGCAACCTCACAGGGCTGTGGGGCAGATGACTGAACTACTGCAGGGAAAGCACGAACCAGGCAAGCAACAAAGAAGCAAACAAAGTCTTCTTCTGTCATCCAAAAAAAAAATTATATATATATATATATATACATATATATACATATTTTAATTGGCATGTATAAGTTTCTTTAAGGGGAAGGAAGGGGCCAAGGTCAAAAAAAAAAAAAAAAGAGAAAAATCCACATTTTGAGTTAATTTTAGAAATTAAATTCATAATCATAGTAGCCAGATTCATAAGAAAGCACCCATCCCTTCTATTTAAGTATAGCTTATATAATTAGTAGCACCACAGGCCAAGCCAGCCACAGCTGCTAACCGGCTGTGAAGTCGGCCAAGTGGTCAAAGCTCAGACACTAGGGCGGCAGAAGGCACTTTGGAGGGAGCAGGGCCTGGCAAGGGCAGCACAAAGTTCTAGAAATTCATATACAAGATTGCTGGATTTTTGTTTATGGGCAGAATTTGAGATACACCACAGCTAATATCTGAGAGATCAGTTCTTCTATCAGGGAAGGGTAGCCACTAATTAGGTCCCAGAGACTGTCAAGATGTGTCACCACCCAGCAAGGAGGGAAGATGTGTCCTGCTCTCAAAGCAGATGGAGGTAGCTCTATTGGATGTGTCCTGTATACCTTGATTGAGAAGAGATTTGTTTTTTCTTAAAGTATTTTAATATGTAAAGCCCAGAAAAGCAAGGTGATGAATTATTGCTTTAACTATGGTAGTGATCTCTAAGCTAAGTGAATTGCTTGGTATTTTGAAAATCAAATACAAAAGAAACCATTCTTATGCTTCATAACTCTCCTGTTCAAGTAGGTGATGGAGAAATACTATCACCTTTTAATGGGAAACTAGAAAGTTTATTTAAAAGAAGGTAAAACCTGGGTCCCCAGTCCAGAAGAAGACCCTAAGACCAAACGGGTATCTGCAGCTGGCAATGCTGTTATCAACCAGACTGAGACGGGCGTGTTGTTTACCTAAAAAATATTCCAATCCATCCCAAGGACCCTCACAGAAGATTCTGAGATTCTGCAGGATGATCTATCTTCTCCTAGGGTGTATGCTATCTATGAGGAATTTGCAAGCCTTTTCTGCAAAAGTTCAGAGAGGGAGCATTTTAGGCATGAAGATTATATGATCTCATACTTAACTCAAGCACAAAAGCAATCAGACAATGGCAAATGAATAAATATAGCTGTGTTCCAATAAAACTTTATCAGCAACAGTAGGTGTAGGCCGATTTGGTGTGCAGCCATAGTTTGCCAACCCCTATTGGAAAGAAGATTATAAAGCCAGCATAAAGCTTCCCATGCATTCAGGAACAGTCTAGTTGTAAACCTGCAAATGGTACAGGGTTGTAGCTTTTAGAACACACCTTGGGAGTAAATAAAAAACTGCACTGCTTTTCCATACACACTGTAAGTATTAACTTGCTTCTCCTAGTAAATGGATAATATCAAAGTGAAGTAAAAATTTAATATCATTAATCACTTGCTTGTTGAAAGACCACTTGTTTGAAAACTCGGATACCTAAACAGTCTAGGAGTGGACATTCAGCATAAAAAGATGACAAAGTACTAAAATCAATTGCAAAACCTCTACGTCAATAACATCATCAAAGTTGAGGATAGTGGCTCAGACTCAGAGCTTGTTTGTCCCTATTTCTAAACATGCTATCAGTCTTTTAATTTAGCAGCTACACGAACCATGACCAAATTGTGAAGGTGGAATTTGAGAAATTAACTTAGCTCTTCCTGGAAAGGAGGAGACTCAGGTTCAGAGCAGCAGTCGTACCTGGCAGAGGTGGCAACGGAGCCCAGCTTCTCCCTCGATCATCAGAGCTCAGGGGAGGAAGGTGGCTCCATGGCTTTCTAGGCAAGAGCATTTCAGACTCTTCCCGGGCAGGTGACGGGGTCTTGGCCATCAGTTGTGCTTTGGAGGAGTTGAGGTAATGTAAACACCAGATTGCAATCTGATGCTTTCTCAGTTCTTTTTAGAGCCAATCCATATACCCTGCAATATCCCCTTTCAAAAGCAATGATGGCAATGGTCATCTGCAATCTGTAATTGTGGTTTCCTGGACTGCATTCAAAGCACAATATCTAAGAACAAAGACCAGTCCCTTGGATGCTGAATTATAACCTGAAAGAGGGCCAAGAGTCACAGAGCCCCCCTGAGGCTAGCTTCTGGTTGCAGGCATGACTTTTGCTTGGTGGTTTCAGTCATCTCAAATATTTCTATGTGTAGAAAGAACCATCTCAAGGCAAATAACCATCTGAAAATGTGAAATTCTGAAGCACATGTACATAATAAAATGTTTGACCTAGTTAGAAAACTCAACTATTTTTGTTCTATGTTGGAGAAGTTCATTTCTGAAGTTTTGAATCATCTCCCTGTTAGATAAATAGAAATAGTCAAGGGCCAGCAAACTATTACCCTTGGGCCAAATTTGGTCCACTGTCTCTTTTTAATACATGACATTGTGTTAGAACACAGCCACGCCCGTTTGTGTCTGTGTTTTCTACGCGTACTTTTGTGCTCTAACACTATGGTCTACAAACCTAAAATATTTACTCTCTGGCTCTTTGCAGAATAAGTTTGCCAACTCTTGATTTAGAAGAAGAGGGAGAAGTAGAACCCTTGGGGATTCATAAAATAATGGCTGAATGGAGCATGAGCTAGTAGGTGTTCAATAAATACTTCCTGAAAGAATGAATGAAAGAGAAATCAGGCAAAACAGGTCTTTACTTCCTGGGGCAAGTATGATTGTACTACCTTTGGGGCAAGGGCCTCTGTAAGAGAGGGCAACCTACCATTCCTGAGAATTTACCTTCGACTCTCTCGGTCAAGTTACATTCGTACGGCTTAGGCCCCACAGCAAACTCGTTCGTAGGTACCATCGTTGCATAGGCTTGGCGAGGGCTGATTCTGCTGTGTTGGAGACTTTTACACTTTATCCCTGGACTCTTGCCCTGTTCCAAATGGTTGAGGTACTGGCCATCTGATGGTTTGATAAAGAATACAGATCTAAATGCTTTTTATAGAACAATTAGTTTTGATTTACACAGAAGTTGAATAATAGCACAGAGTTCCTGTCTACCGGTCATCAGGCTCTAGTGATAAGAGCTGATAGCCATGGCACAATGCTCAAGATCAAGAAATTAACAGCAGAACAAAATGATTAACTGTGATGCAGACCTAGTTTAAATTTGATGAGTTCTTCCAGATGGTTTTCTTTTTTAGGGTCAAGCTTTTATTGTGTCTCCTTCATCTTTAGACTATGACAGGTCCTCAGTTGTTCCTTGTCCTTCACAACCGGTTGTTTTTCAGAGTCTTGATTGGGGTTTGTCTGATGCTTTCTCTGAGTAAGTGTAAAGTTACTCAGTTTGGTGGACAATAACTCCCAAACAGTGTGCCTTCTTCCCTGTGCCACACCGGGCAGTACTTGCTCCAATATTTCTTATTACTGGTAATGCTAACCTTGAGCATTTCCTCCTCCGCAAACACAGCCACACGGAGACTCTCAAACCCTTAGATACAATTAGACGCTTCACCTACTACAGGTGATCCAAGGGTCTGCTTACCTCAAATCCAATTGCATCTGCAGTCTTGAGTAATACCCTTCTCTCTCTCTTTTTTTTTTAAGGAATTTCTTTTTTTTTTATTGGAAGTATATAGAGATACAGTTGAGGGGGAAACATTATCAAAACAGTAGCAATCAATGGATATAAACTTTGTTATCCAGGGGAAATGCCAAAACATGGATGACCACCTTGGGTTTTAGCTGTTGCAGTTTCCCCCAGAAGAACTCATGTGTTAAATGGGTAGCTCGTGGAGGAATGGCATCGGCCTCTGGGATGGTTCCCCCATCTTCCCAATCTCCAGACTCCTATGAGTTCTTCATATATCCTCCCCACTCCCTATCCCCCTCCCTACACCTCCAAGTATCCTAGAGAGCCATCCCCCTATTACTCTGAAAGTCATTCAATTTGCAGTTTAGTTAGGTTAGCCGTCAGCCCTACTGCTTCCCCATAAATTCTAGCATCAACAGATGAGAGAAACCATTCGGCCCTTGAGTCTCTGAGCTTGGGAGACTTCACTAAGCATAATTCTATCCATATCCATCCATTTGATTTCAAAAGCCATAATATCGTCCTCTGTAATGGCCGAGTAGTATTCCATAGTATATATGAACCAAAGTTTTTGTATCCACTCGTCAAGTGAGGGGCATCTGGGTTGGTTCCATAGTCTAGCTATAGTAAATTGAGCTGCTATAAACATTGATGAAGCCACATTGCTATAATACTCTGATTCTAACTCTTTTGGGAAAATTCCCAGGAGTGGGATAGCTGGGTCATAAGGTGGTTCCGTCCTTAATTTTTTGAGGATTCTCCATACAGCTTTCCATAGTGGCTGAACCAGTTTGTAGTCCCACCAGCAGTGTAACAGTGTTCCTCTTTTCCCACAGCCCCTCCAGCATCTGTGGTTGTTTTTATTCTTCATTTTTTGCCACTCTAACAGGAGTGAGGTGGTATCTCATTGAAGTTTTGATTTGCATATCCTTATAGCTAATGATGTAGAGCATTTTCTCATATATTTGTGGGCTTTCTGGACTTCCACTGTAGCGAAGTTCCTTTTGAGTTCTTTAGCCCATTTATCGATTGGATTATTTGTGAGTTTGGACTTTAGTTTCTTTAGTTCCCTATATATTCTGGATATTAGCCCTCTGTCCGAGGTGTAGCAGGCAAAAGTTTTCTCCCATTCTGTAGGTTCTTTCTTGATGCTCTTGACTAGATCTTTAGCTGTGCAGAAACTTTTTAGTTTAATTGCATCCCATTCATTTATTCTTGATTTTACAGCATGCGCCATAGGAGTTTTGTTAAGGAAGTAACTGCCGACTCCTATAAGCTGTAGTGTTGACCCGACTTCTTTTTCTAGTAAATTTAAAGTTGTAGGCTTAATATCCAGGTCTTTGATCCATTTTGATTTAATTTTTGTGCAGGGCGAAAGATAAGGATCCAGCTTCAGTTGTCTACAAATGGCTGTCCAGTTTGTCCAACACCATTTGTTGAACAGGCTATCTTTCTTCCATACTATACTTTTGCCCCTTTATCAAATATCAAATAGTTAAGGATATGGGGGTTTGTCTCAGGATCTTCTATTCGGTTCCACTGGTCTTCGGTTCTGTTTTGATACCAATACCATGCTATTTTTGCTACTACAGCTCTGTAATATAATTTCAGGTCAGGGATTGAGATACCCCCTATTTCTTCCTTTCTATAGAGTAATGTTTTGGCTAGTCTGGGTCTCCTGTTATTCCACATGAACTTGAGAATTGCTTTATGTATATCTGTGAAGAATGCCATAGGTATCTTGATGGGGGTTGCATTGAATCTGTAAAGGGCTTTGGGTAGAATGGCCATCTTTATTATATTGATTCTTCCTAACCATGAGCATGGAATGTTTTTCCATCTACTCAGGTCTTCTGTAATTTCTTTTTTTAGTGTTTGATAATTTTCTTTGAATAGGTCTTTAATATCCTTTGTAAGTTTAATGCCCAAGTATTCCATTCTTTTGGAAGTGATGGTGAATGGGAGAGATTTCCTGATTTCTTCTTCTGCAGATTTATTGCTGGAGTAAAGAATTGCTAGCGATTTGCTGGAGTTGATCTTGTAGCCAGCTACTTTGGTAAAATCACCTATAAGCTCTAGGAGTTTTCTGGCCGATGTTATTGAAATACCCTTCTCCTTTGACTCTTAAGACTTCAGGTTAGGGCTGGAGCGGTGGCTTGGTGGTTACAGTGCTTAACTGGCATGCACGGGGACACAGGTTCAAACCCTAGCTCCGCATACCCAACAAAGTGTTGCAGCAATGAAAGCCATATGAAAAACTAAATTAGAAAAATTAGTTCTCTCTTCTTTTCTCTCTCTCTCTCATTGTCCTGCTCTCTTAAAAAGAAAAAACAAAGACTGCAGGTTAGGTTTACCCACAAAAATTCCTGCAAGCTGTAGACACTTTTTCTTGACTCTAGAAAGGAAGATCTGACTACGTTTCTGCTTTTGCTGATTCTCCTTTCCTCCTACCTCATGTTCCAAGAAAAAAAAAATTCCCTTGCAGTCCATTGATATCTGCATATCTCTTTTCTTCCTGTTCAGTAGAGGAATGTTAGTACCTCTGGAAAGGTCAATTCCTCACCTGCGTGTATGGTCCCAGACCCCCCACCTCATCAGGGTTAAATAACTAATTCTGAGGATGGAAAATTCTGCTGCTGATAAATATTACTTGCAGAAGATTATTGACATGGGAAAGTGTTTATATTGCATTCCCATATAGTTGCCATTTCCAGTGCTTTCCATTCCTCTGGGTACATACATATTTCCATCTGGTATCATTTTTCCTTCCATCTCAAAAGAACTTCTTTCAGTATTTCTTATAGTGATGAATTCTTTCATCTTTGTGAATCTTCAAAAGTATTTGTTTTGCTTTTTCTTAAAAAAATAACAGCAGCTGTATTGAGATATTCACATACCATATACTTCATTCACTTTGAGTATACAGTTCATGGCTTTTAGTATTTTCCCAGAGTTGCTCAACCATTCACAATCCAGTTTTAGAATGTGTTTTCATTACCCCCCAAAACAGCCCTAATCATAAGTTCTCGTTCTCAATTTCTGTGTCCGCAGTCCCTGCCTTCCCAGGCTCAGGTGACCTCTTAATCTACTTTTTGCCTTGATAGATTTACCTATCCTGGACATTTCATATGAATGAAATCATACAATATATGGTCTTTGGTAATTAGCATTTTTAACTTAATGTAATATTTTCAGAATCCATATCATTGTATCAATACTTTCTTACTTTTTATCACTTAGTAATAATCTATTAGATTCATCGCTATTTTTTGGAACATGCATATGGTGGGAAAATAATGCTACCACAAATTCCAACATTTATATATTACTCTACTCTCCTCTCATTTGCATTGTTTCTGAAAATAAATCTGTTATCATCCTTTTCTTTGTTCCTCTGTAATAACAAGTTTCTGGACATTTTTATATCTTTCTCAAGTGTGTCTTAAAATGTAGTTTTGAGTAACTCGATTTCACTGTGACTTGATAGAAGTTTAAAAAATAGTTTGAGGTGCATTGAATTCTTTGGATCCATGGATTTATAATTTTCATCAAATATGTATCACTTTGGTTATTATTTCTTCAAAATTATTTCCTAGTCCCACCTTCCTGCCTTCTTCAGGTTCACGGAATATGTATATATGTTGAATTATCCAACAGGATCTTTGATGTTCTTTTCTTTAAATTTTTTTCTCTGTGTTCCATTTTAGAAAGCTTTTATTGGGGTATCTTCTAATCCACTGATCATTTCCTCTGATCTACTGCTAATCCTCCCCAGTAGTCTTCATTTTAGCCATTGTAGTTTTAATCTGTAAAAGCTGGGTTGGAATGCACAATAACAAATCCCATCATTATACACAGCTATAATGCACCAATAAAAAATGTTTCAAAAAAGTCGGATTGTAGTCTTTTTTATACTACCCATGCCTCTTTAGAAAATACATTTATAATGGGTAATAAAGAGAAGAACATAGATCAATAACTTTTCGTGTTTTTTCTCCTAATTCTAGCAGCAGGGTCAGTTGTAGATTGATGTCAGTTGACTAATTACACTCTTGCACACTTACTTACTTACACTGATTAGCATACTGATGAATGCTAAGGAGCACCCTCTGCACATCTCTGGAGTTCTTCTCTGGTATAACTCCGACCTCTCCAGTACTCTGTCCTGTGAGCACCACATCCCTTAGTATCTTGTTATAATTCAGGTGTGAGGTGTCCCCCAGGAGCTCTTGTGTGAGACAATGCTAGAAAGTTTGGAGGTGGAATGATTGGGTTATGAGAGCTTTAACCTAATCAGTGCATTAATCCCCTGGTAAGGATCTGCTGGGTGGTGATGAAGACAGGTAAGCTGTAGCCAGAGGAGGTGGGCCACCGGGGACCCAGTGGGGTTTACATATTGTTACAGTGAGGGGAGTGTCTCTGCTTCCTGGTGCCATGTTCCCAGCTGCTTTGGTCCACCACACTCTTCCACTATGGTGTTCTGCCCCATCTCCAACCCTGAATGATGGAGTCGGCGTCTATGGACTGAGAACTCTGAAACTCTGAGCCCCCAAATAAATTTTCCCTCCTCTGATTGTTCTTGTCAGGTCTTTTGATCAAAGCAGTGAAAAAGCTGACCAACGCAGTATTCCTAGATTCTTAGTTCAATTGAGGAAATTTGCTGGGCTCTGACTGGATTTCCACTTCCTGCACCAGGTCTGGATATGTAAACAAGGGAAACCATTGTTTTACACCTATATGACATTGGGTGATGCCCGTTGTCTTGAAAAATATTGTTTCATGTTTTTTGTCTGGTAATTTTTTTGTTTGTTTGTTTCTGATAGGAGAGTGAATCAGTTCCTGTTACTACATCTTGGCTGGACATGAAAGTCTTCCATCACTGAGTTTTTTTTCTTTAGAGAGAAAGACAGTGAGAGAGAGAGAAAGAGAGAGAGAGAGAGAGAGAGAGAATCAATTTTATTGAGTTTCTCACATGGCTTTCCTTGCTCTGACACTTAGTTGTGTACATGGGTGCTGGGGTTTGAACCCGTGTACTTGCACATAGCAGGCAAGCGCTGTAACCGCCGAGCCACCGCTCCAGCCACCTCCATCACTGACTTTTAAAGCCAGAAAGAACTTCAGAACATTTGGGGAAATTCTTCTTTTTGTGGCTGGGCTGTGAGTCTGAACAGACTCCGTGCTCTCCGTGAGAGGGAAGCTTGAGCTTGGCTGGTGCTGTGTTCTATTCTTGGTTCTGTTATTAACTAGCTGCGTACTCTTCAGTCACTCAAGAGGTAAAGGATTTCATACTGGTTTTTCTCCTTCCTCTCATCCTTCTTCTCCGTAGGAGTAATTGAAAACAGTTTTAGCAAAGACATCAACGTATGGGCCCTTAGTTCCTTCTAGGTCACAGCTCAGATTGGATGAGAATATGAGGGTGGCTCTATTCAGGCCACTTCACTAGGAAGTAAGAGCTGGCAGACAGAAATAAGCAATCTAATGATTATTTAATGTGGTCGTGCACTTAGAGCTGATAGCCCTCCCCACTTCACTGGAGCACTTACTGAAGCAGGGAAGCATGCATTATTTATTAAAATTTTGCACCCAGGGCTGGAGTGGTGGCTCAGAAGTTACAGGCTTGCCTGACATGTGCAAGTACCCAGGTTTGAACCCTAGCACCACATGCACAACTCAGTGTCAGAGAAACAAGACCAAATGAAAAAATAAAAAATAAAATTGATCCTTTGTTTCTATGTTACTCTCTCCCTCTCTCTGTTTTAAAACAAATTCCACCTAAAGTTAGTTAATAATGAACTTAGTTCTCTAAAAGTGTTCTTAAATTGAAGCTTACATTAATAAGAAATGTTGATTAATAGGACACTGATGTATATATATAGTATATATAATATGTGCATATTTATATATAATGTATTTTTTATCATGCTTCGAAGTAACTCTTCGGAAGTCCCCCTACATGGCCTCCCTATGCACCTTTACCGAGTTATTTCCTAATACTTCATACTATTTCGTTTTCAGAGCATTTATCACAATCTGAAGTTACCTTATTTACATCTTTCTTCTTGTGGTCTACACCTTACCTCTACCCCTCATGATTTGAATGTGAGCTCTGCGAGGACCTGGGCTTTCCTCATTGCCAGGTCTAGGGCTTCACACAGAGCTGGCACACAGTGGGGCTTCACCGAGGAGCCACTGAGTTGACGAACACAGGAGTGAAGCTTCCATGGGAATCCGGTACAGTGAGAGGAAGCCAGACAGTCAGAAACTGAACCTGAACTCGGAAACTGCAAAGCCAAGATCAAGCCTGGCCTGAACTGTGTTCACTTACTTAACAAGTGACTGACTCTACCGGAGGCTCTGTGCCTCTTGGATAAGTCACTTCAACCTGCTTTGGTGTGTTCCCCACCAAAGGGCGACAGTGGTCTCCACCCCAGAACAATGTATGTGAAACCACTGTGCGACCGTAAACGCAAGACACTGTTGATTCTTTTTACATAACATTGCTTTGAATTTCTAATCCTTTTAGAAGGCTCTTCATGACCTCAGTCTGGGAAGACTTGAATGACCTCCTATATTTATTACATAACCTCCCTGCTGATAGAAGCGACTGACTTTTCTTTGTATCATTTTCTTTTCCCTGGTGGGAGCATCCAAATGCTTGTGGATTTTCTCAGGGAATGATCGGATGCCTTCGCCTGCTCTTGACGCCTCTCCCTGACATATACGAGTGTAGGAGGGCCGTTTGGAAGGAGGCCACTGGAGAGGAGCAGAGGAGAAAGGAAAAGTCAGTGTTTGCACGTTACCATGGTTACGGGCATCACCTCCCTTCTGACTAGGGCCTGCCCTCCCTGAAAGCCTGGTTTTAATTTCCCCTTTGAAATGAGGACCGGGCCTTGTTGCCAATTTAGCTTTCATTGGTCAGCTGTTTGGCAGATTCTGGACCCCTGAGGCCACTTCTTCTGCTCTGGCTACTCACTGACCTTTCATGCAGCCACGTCCCCTTGGACAGATGGGCCTCATTTGAGTTGGAGTGAATGGCCTTATTACTGCTGCTCTCCTGGATACCTTAAAAAGAACCTCTCAGGCAGTGATTTCAGGGTAGGCTGGGGTGTCACCCTCGGAGATAAGAATGTGTGGACACCCTCTTCTATGAAATGCAACACTCTATGTTCTAATAAATGTACTGTGTGGCTGGAACACCGCTGAGAGTGTGACACATGGCAGTGGTGCAGTGGCATGGAGCAGGAGTAAAGTCGCCAGTGTGGGAGGGTTCCATGCTGCAGGCGCACGGTTGGAAGATCTTGGCAGGTTTTGCATTTTTCAGATTGAATCCACTGCCCACGTTCTGCTCCTGAATGTGTGAGGCCTGTTTTGGAACCCTGCCCCTGAAGAAAGGTTTTGAGGACCAGCCCGAGTTGGCAGGTAGGGACTTAGAGCAAGGTGAACACAGTCATCAGGTCAGAGGGGAAATGAACGCAGCTCCCAGGAAGCAGCCCAGGACTTCACAAGCTAGGGGGAAAGTGAGGCAAAGTTGAACAGATAGGGCTCAGGGAGAGTGAAGCTGAGCAGGGAGAGCGAGTGGTCGCTGAAGAAGAGTTCAGGGTGAGATGTGGGAGGGGAGGCTGCTGAGCTAGTGTCTGAGCCCACG
>PVKS010024660.1:0-30804 GCA_004027875.1 Aplodontia rufa | reverse complement strand
CTTCTGGGATGGTTCCCCCATGTTCCCACTCTCCAGTCTCCTAGGAGTTCTTCATACACCCTCCCCCTTCCCATCCCCCTCCCTACGCCTCCAAGTATCCTAGGGAGCCATCCCCCTATTACTCTGAGAGTCATACAATTGTTAGCTTAGCCGTCTAACCTACTGCTTCCCCATGTATTCTAGCTTCCACATATGAGAGATTCCATTCAGCCCTTGAGTCTCTGAGACTGGGATACTTCACTGAGCATAATTCTTTCCATCTCTATCCATTTAGCTGCAAAAGCCACAATATCGTCTTCTCTAATGGCCGAGTAGTATTCCATTGTATATATATGTACCAAAGTTTTTGTATCCACTAATCGAGTGAGGGGCATCTGGGTTGGTTCCATAGTCTAGCTATAGTAAATTGAGTTGCTATAAACATTGATGAAGCCATATCACTATAATATGCTGATTCTAACTCTTTGGGAAAATACCCAGGAGTGGGATAGTTGGATCATAAGGTGGTTCCATCCTTAATTTTTTGAGGATTCTCCACACTGTTTTCCATAGTGGCTGAGAACAGACACTTTTCAAAAGAAGAAATGCAAATAGTCAACAAATACGTGAAGAAATGTTCAGCATCACTAGCAATTAGAGAAATGCAATTAAAACTACACTGAAATTTCATCTCACTCCTGTGTGAATGGCAATAATGAAGAATACAAACAACAATAAATGTTGGTGAGGGTGTGGGGGAAAGGGTTCACTTACACAGTGTTTGTGGGACAGCAAATTGGTGCAACCATTCTGAAAAACAGTATGGAGATTCCTCAAAAAAAGTAGAAATGGATTCACCCTTTGACCCAGTTATCCCACACCTTGGTATATAGCCAAAGGACCTAAGATCAGCATACTACAGTGATGCAGGCACAATTCACAATAGCTAAGCTATGGAACCAACAAAGGTGCTCTTCAACTGATGAATGGATAAAGAAAACGTGGCACACACACACAGCAGAGTATCACGTTGGCAAATGGATCGAATTCGAGACTATAATGCTAAGTGAAATAAGTCAGACTCAAAAAACCAAAAGTCAAATGTTCTCTCTGATATGTGAATGCTAACCAAAAATAAGGGAAAGACAAAGTGGAAGGAAACGGAAGAAAGAAGAATGAGATAGGGAAAAACTTGTGGAATGAATCAGACTTAATTTTCCTATGTTCATGTATGAACATATCATAGTGAATCTAATCAATATGGATATCAACAAGTCACTAAATTAAAAAAAAATCTATCAGAAAATAACAGAAAGATCAGTAGAGTAAAGGGAAGAGAATGGGGTGGGGGATTACTGGGGACTGAATTAGAATAAGTTACACTGCATGTCAATGTTTATCCTATTGTCAAGTATATCAGGAGGAAGGGAGGGAAAGGGGCACAGAGTTAAAACAACGTTTACGCTAATCTATTACAATTATGTTAATGCATATTGTCATGTATATTAGAAGAGAACAGGGGGTTAGAGGAAGGAAGGGAAAGGGGAAAAACTGGAGACTGAATTAGAACAAGTTAAACTCCATGCATTTATAATTATGTCATTACATATGCTTATATCATGTATACCTATAAAAGAGCCAACTTTAAAAAGATGAATAAATACATTAAAAAACCCCTTGTGCTGGCAAAAAAGAAAAAACCTGTTTTCTACTTCAAATATATATGTTTTAATGTAGTTTTCTTTTTTAAAAAAAATCCAGTGGCTTTTGTTTGTTTGTTTTGTTTTGTTTGTTTTAAAGAGAAGGAGAGATGGGGCTGGAGCAGTGGCTCCGTGGTTATGGTGCTTGCCTGGCATGTGCAAGTACACGGGTTCAAACCCCAGCAACCCAAGTACACAACTAAGTGTCAGAGCAACGAAAGCCATGTGAAAAACTCAATAAAAATTGATTCTCTCTCTCACTGTCCTTCTCTCTCTAAAAAAAAAAAAGAGAGAGGGAGAGAGAGAGAATCAATTTTATTTAGTTTTTTATCTGGCCTTTGTTCTTCCAGCTCTTAGTTGTGTATGTGATGCTGGGGCTTGAACCCTGGTCCTCATGCTGGCCAGGCAAGCACTACAACCGCTGAGCCACTACTCCAGCCCTGTAGTTTTCTTTTTTATATTGCATCTTTTTTAATAAATATTTTCAAGTCTTATGCCATTTCTTTTGACTCTACAGATAATATTTTTGCAGATACATAAAATAGGATTCATGCTATTGTTTTCTATTAAATTATTAATATAATCTGGTTATTCATTATTATTTGTAGAAATATGACTGATTAGTATATTTTTCAAAGAAGATTTGCCCAAAAAGTGATTGTTTATTAGAAATGAGAAAAGGAAAAAATACCAGTTGGCTTAGTATATGTAGAGTCGCTTTAATTGTTGGTTAGACAGGTGTCTTTGAAAAGACTATGGAAAAATTCAGTCATTGCACTTCTCTTGGATGCTTCAGTGCCCAAGCGAAACCTCCCTTGCTCTTAGAGTGAAGTAACTTCTCCACTCAAGGAGCTCGATCAAAATCTAAGGCAGGGTCTGGGGATATAGCACAGTGGTAGATCACTTGCCTAGCATGTGTCCCTGGGTTTGATCCCCAGCACCCAGAAAACAAGGGGGGAATCTAGTCCAATCCTCCCATACATTCTCTTTCAGCACCACTACCAAGTATACTCTGGGTCAGTATTGGTGTGCATGGTTTATGTTAATGGCATCAAATTGGCAGATTTGCTTGATAGATGTGCTAAGAAAATATGAACTAGTTTCTAGTATTTTGAAATTATGCTGTTTCACATAAAGCATGTATTTCTAGCTTTTCTCCACCTTCTTCTAACCCCACAGTATTAGGAATTAAACCCAGGGCCTTGCACATGCTAGATAAGCACTCTATCCCTGAGATACATTTTAAGCCTTTTTAATTTTATTTTGAGAAAGGGTCTCACTAAATTGCCCAGGCTGTCCTTGAACTTAGGATCTTTCTTCCTCAGCCTCCCAAGTAGCTGGGATTACAACACTGGCAGTAAAGTTTATTTCTGTAATTTTCAGCTGCTATCATCAAGAAACCACAATGGGTTGTTATTTGTAATCCAAATGCATTTCTTGGAGGATAATCTTATAATATGATAAATCAAGTTCTTGCAATTTGTTATATAAACAAAACAAAAATGAAAAATTTGATGAGTTGGAATGGTTTCAAAAACTGAAAAAAAATATTACATCAAAGATAATTTTCTAGGGGCTGGAGTGATGGCTCAGTGTTTGGACTGCTTGCCTGGCATACATAAAGATCCCAGATCAAACCTGAGCACCACGTACACAACTAGGTGTTGGAGAAACAAAGGCTAGATGAAAAAATAAATAAAATTGATTCTCTCTTTCTCTCATTCTCTCCAAAAAAAAGGAATCTATTCATATCAATATGTGATTTGTTTTCTATTTGCTGCTATAACAAACTAACATGAACTTAGAGGCTTAAAACAACAGAAAATTATTTTCTGTAGGGTAGAAGTCTGACATGCACATCACTGTGCTAAAATCAAGGTGTTGGCAGTACTGTGTTCCTTTTTTGCATGCTCTAGGAGTGAATTAATGTCCTTGCCTCTTAGGCTGCCCACATTCCTTCACTTGTGGCTCATTCTCCACCTTCTAAACCAGACACTTCCTGACCATTTTCCATAGTCACATCTCTATTTCTTTCTTCTTTCTGCAGTGCCAAGGATTGAATTTAGGGCCTCATGCATGCTAGACAAATGCTGTACTACTGAGCTACTCATGTTTTTGAGTCTTCTATCAACTTCCTCTTCTACTTTCAAGGACCCTTGTGGTTGCTTTGAACCCACCAATGATATTCTCTGGCTGTTAAGGTCAGTTGATTATCAATCTTAATTCCATCTACAACCTTATTCTTTGCCATATAATGTAGCATATTCACAGGGTCTGGGGACTAGAATGTAAACAACTTGGGAAGCCATCAATCTGTCTATATGATGAGTATATATTACATTTAATGTATATGCATGTATATAATTTAAACTTTTGCCATTCATGAGTTTATCTGACTTAATCCTTACAACAACCCTATAAAGTAAAAGCTACTTTTATGATAGGAAAGTAGGAAATGTGACTGGGTCCAGGGCTGGTAAGGGACAAAGTGAGATTCAAGTCCAGAGCTGTTTTCCTTTAAAACCACATCCTTTGTCTCTAGGCTTTATTAAAATTTGTTCAAATTGTAATTTGTTTTTCAACAAAATGGGTATTATAATGAAAACTGGATTACTGTGGGAGGGATAACTCAAAGTGTATGTATCAGTTAAAATTCAAATAAACATAATATCTCTATTAGTAATAAAATTGCTTAATGTGCTGCTTATATGTTATAGACTTTTGGTAACTAATTTTTGCTGTTCATACCATGCCCAAATCTTCTGAGCTATTGGCACTGTTTTGCTTTTAAAAGTTAAACTGGTATATATTCTCTTAAGGCTTTGAGCTTTTACTTTACTTATTCACAAAGTTTAAAAGTAAACAGGACCCCAGCAGTCATGTGGTCTAGTCTCTTTCCTTGAATACCTCAAATCACCGCTTTTTCGTTGCTATTTAGGGAGAAGTATAGGATTCCATTTTAGGCACATGCAGAATTTTCATTTCTATGACCTTAGTTACCAACAGTGTGTTGTTCTACCTGCTTTTTGGGTTATTGTTCTTCAGTGCAAATGAGTAACGATGAAATATAATTTATCTTGGTCACAGACTGAAATTAAAAATAATGAGATAAAATCTGAAAGAGGTGACTGCAGCCAAAAAGGATGCGGGTAAAACTTTTCAGCAGTATTAATACGAGGCTGGAAGAAACAGCACAAGGCAAAAGTAGTGTGGTAGATAGAAATGCTCTGTGCTGAGGAATACATTCAACAGTGGAAATGATCCACATAGCATGAAGAAAAAATTAAGGTGCTATTCTTATTTTTTATTTTCTCATGATATATATAGACATATATCCCCTTGAAAACACTATCCATCTTTGTACCTTGCCCTGTCTCAACATTACTTTGCAAAGGAAATGTTTGTTGAACCAGTAATGTTTGTATTCACACGATTGTCATAAAAGCACCTTGAAAATATCCAAAAGAGAAAATAAGCCTTAATGTTTCATTAAGGCTTAATGGTTTTGAACTACTACATAAAAACTATGTGGGTGTTCAAATGACCAGTTTCCAATTCAAATCCAAATCTGCAGTGAATGGTTAGCTATTTAAAGGCCTGGAAAAGCCAGGCATGGGCATGGCTGTAATCCTAGCTACTCAGGAAGCTGAGGCAAGAGGAACATGAGTTCCAGCCCAGCCTGGGCAGAACTTAGTAAGACCTCTGTTTCAAAAACTACTTAAATAAATAAAATAAAATAAAATAAAATAAAATAAAATAAAGGCCTGGGAGTGGAGTCAGATAAAGGCACAGAAAAGCATATGATTCTTTGGTTGTGGGAATAATTCCTTATTATACTGCTTGAGGGTAGTGATTATATTTTTAATTTCTACCTCTCTGAGCATAGTGCTGTGCTTGGCACATAAGAGATACACAATAAATAGTTACTGCATGAAGAAGGATCAGAACAAAAGTCATTGTGTTCTTAGACATCGTGATTTCTGAATACTTGTTCTATCCTTAAAAATATTTCAGCAAACCAAGTGTTGTAGCCTGTGTGTATGGTCCTAGCTGAGGCAGTAGGATCACTTGAGTCCAAGAGCTTAAGGTGCATCCACATACAAATCACGAATTTGTAACCTCTTACACTAATATTTGCATACAGTATAAAACACAAATCTAAAATGTTAAATGTAAAGTAATATATTTAAAATAATTTAATAGCACTTGATTAATATTATAAAAGTCTTTTTACTTTCATTTGATGCTTTATCACTTGGTGGTTCATTCCTTTTATAAATCTTGGTTTGACACTGTGATAAGAGTGATTTGAAGATTTAGTTCTAAGTTTAGTTATTCTAATACTTCATTTTTCAAAGCTGTCATCACTGAAAAAGATATTTAGATTTAAAAGGAAGAAATGCATTATCATCAGCTGTATCTATTAAAGGACTCATTTTCTTTTTCAGCCCCATTAGCCAGTTACCACAAAGATTTTTGCTGAAGTTTGACTAGTAAATTTCCATTTTCTCAGCTACCAATCAGTAATTCTTGCAAAGGAAAGGCATTGCATTTTACCTTTTCAGCAGAAATGTTTAAGACTCATGGAACAGAGCACTGTGGTGAATGCCTATAATCCCATCTACTCAGGAGGCTGACATAGAAAGAAGGATCACAAGTTGGAGACTAGTCTGGGCAACTTAGTGAGATCCTATTTCAAAATAAATTTTTTTAAAAAAGGGCTGGGGATATAGCTCCATAGTAGAGGACCCTTGGAGGATCCAGTGAAATTCATTATTTGGAAAATCTTTAAGTAGAAATACGTATTTCCAAGTTTATCATACACAGGGTTTTTAGCATGCCTTTTGTTCACACAGACATACACACACACTGATTTTTTTTCCAATAAAAAAATCACAGTGGAGGCTGGAGTGGTAGCTCAGCAGTTACAGCGCTTGCCTTGCATGCGCGAGTGTGCAGGTTCAAACCCCAGCACCACGTACACAATGAAGTATCCGAGCAACGAAAGTTCATGAGAAACTAAATAAAATTGATTCTCTCCTTCTCTCTCTCACTGTCCCTCTCCCTTAAAATATAAAATCACAGTGTTGGAAATATTTCCAAACATTTTCAAAACACAACACAAAATACACTTAAGTGAGGTGAGGGGAAGGAAGTTGTTCTTGCTCATTGCTAAAACTTTAAAAGAAAAATGTGTGTCTGTGTGTGTGTACCTCTGTGTGTGTGTGTGTGTGTGTGTGTGTGTGTGTATTATCCCCTATGTAGCATACTACCTAAAGGCAACATCACAGGAAAGGTAAGGAAATCTGGATTGCTTGGACTTTTGTCAGGGAAAAATGCATACTTCATTTTGGTAGTCAACTACTCTTTTAAGTAATAACAGCTAGTGCTTATGTAATGTTTATTTTGGTGGTAGATATTATACTAAGGGATTTCTAAATACAGTTGTCTCTTGGTATCCATGGAGTTCCAGGACCCTCATGGATACCAAGAGCTGCAGATGCTCAAGTCCCTTACATAAAATGGCAAAAAAAAAAAAAAAAGGAATAGCATTTGCACATACTCCATATACAACCTCTCATATACTTTAAATCATCTCTAGGTTACGTATAATACCTAAAACAATATAAATGATATAAATGATAGGTAAAGAGTTTGTTTTTAAAGAAAGAAGGACAGAGAGAGAGAGAGAGAGAGAATCAATTTTTATTTAGTTTTTCAAATGGCTTTTGTTGCTCTGACACTCAGTTGTGTACCTGGGTGCTGGGGTTTGAACCTGTGTATTCGCGCTCACCAGGCAAGCGGAGTAACTGCTGAGCCACCGCTCCAATCCCTAAAAAGTTCATTTAACATATTGTTTAGGAAATAATTACAAGAAAAAAGTCTGAACATATTCAACAGAAATACAATTCTTTTTATCAAATATTTTCAATACATGGTTGAATCCACAAATGTAGAACCCATGGATATGGAGGGTCAACTGAATGTATTAACTTACTTCATCTTCAGAACAATTCCAATTAATAGATACTGTTATTTTCCTACTTCTTACAAATTCTGCTCTGTGCTAAGGAGGTATTAGCAGATCACAGTTTATTAATCAGTTTCAGTTCTCATGAGTGTCTGAGTTTTTCTAACTATATTTGGCTTGCTTTGTGTACAAATGAGGAAACTGAATTCAGAGTTAGGTAACTTGCCCAGGATTACACAGCTGGTGATGGCAGAAGAATGGCCCCAACCCAGGCAGTATGGAATAAGGATCATTGCTTTTAGCCACAAATATCTTAAATACATTTCTGGAAGAGAAAGAATTTTCACAACCATATAGGTTCAGCATACAGGTATTTTAAAGATTGTATTGAAAGGATTTGCTTTTACAAAATTAGCCACATCAATGATCTTCTATGCAACACAATACAGCAGTAGATAGATTGTGTATAAAGGTATCCTTGTCGACCCCTTCAAGTGTGGAAGGTACATCCTTCTCAGGTTACCTTACATGACACAAGTTTGACATGACTGAGAAAGGACTGTACGGTATGAGAGCAAGCCAGTGTCGACACGTACGTTAAATAATGAAGCTTTGTTTTTGTCTTACTTTTTTGGTAAAATGAATAGACACTGCAATATTTCTTTCTGAACTATAATAGATTATCTTGAACACTTGTAAAATATGCATCTTCCATTTTGATGGTATTTACTTCAGCAAATATCATCCAACAAAAATACAATTTCAGTAAAATTGGTGCAGAGTGATTTGATAGGATAATCAAAACATCTCCTTAAATATAATTTGGGAAAGAGAACGAGGCTGAATTCACAGTTGAAAAAGATTATGATAAAAAGTAATTTCAAATGTAACAATACTAGGTTGCACTGTAAGAGCCTGCATTGAAGAGCTACGAGAGAATGCTCTCATTATATTAAGGAATCGTCCAATCCTTTCCTAGAGATATATGTCTCATATTAGACATTTATCTAAAATCTAAACAGGGATGTGGAGAATTGGGGTGGGATAATATGAATCATGAAATTTTAAAAAAAGGTGTGAGAAAACGTTAAAATATTGGATTTATTTATCTGAGAATGCCTAGAAGAATTTGAGTCTTCCAATATAGGAAGAGTTATAATCCCTTAAGGTCTACTTAAGTCTGACACTTCTGGTTGAGCCAGGCACTGATTCCTTGGAGAATTAATTGAGGAAATAACAGCATGCATCTCTTTAAGCCAGAGGCTATTAAGCCCTTGCTTTTGAAATGGATTCAATCATTAATTGCATATAATTGACAGTAAATAAGTGAGTCATCAAATGAACAGTATTTAAGAAAAGCCATTATTTCCCACTGATAAGCAACTAAAATAATAGTTATCTTCAAAGTCTATCTAGCAGGTTTGAGCTCAAAGTCCTAAAAAGATTCTCTGAACACAGAAACTGCTGACAAGACTTAGGTAAGTAAGTTGTTGTCTATTATTAACAGACATAGTTCATGTACATAATAGACTATCCAAACGAGATGGGAGGGGAAGAAAAGGATGGTTTTTATTTTATTTTGATGTTTAGAATATATTATGAGACAATGAGATTTTCCTAATAGGGAACTATAATAGTTTTCCTTTAGATAATAATTGTCTTAGGAGGATTTAAAGTAATTTCTATCTACTTTTTTTCCCAAAAGGTTGATTCTAGTAGTTAAGGGTTCTGATCTTTTAACATTTCCCTTTGGGTTTTTTTTTTTTTTTCATGAGTCTAATATAGAAGGCGAGACAGTCCTATGATCTGCAAAGTCTTACATTTGGTCCTGAGACAATTTTGTTTTAAAATGCAGTTTTATCTTTATTATTAAACACACTAACTTCAGGCATTTCAGTTTAGGTTTTGAGTTTGAACTTGACTGATTTGGCCCAAGAAATGCTGTTGAGCTTTCAGCTTCCCACCTCTATCTTCCAAACCCCAAATGACCACTCACTGAACTGCTTTTCAGATCAAAGAAACAAGTTAATTCTGCTCTGTGCTAAGGAGGTATTAGCGGATCAGTTTCAGTTCTCATGAGTGTCTGAGTTTTTCTAACTATTTTTGGCTTCTTTTGTGTTTTGTTAAGTTGTTTTGCTCAGAAAATTCAATAAATTAGTCATTTTTGTTTTCCAATATCCTTACTCATTTTTATAGCAGGCTTTTGTTTTAAATCATATTCTGAGCGAATTCATGATTAGGATTATGTCTTAAACTACCTTCCCCATAAAAGTGGTTTTCTTTTATTTGAGGTTGTGGGATGCAGCGGTTGGTGTACCAACTGATAAACAGAGCTGGAAACTATAGCAACAACTCTATGATGTCTGACCCACTTAAGTAGGCGAATCTGTACTAGGTTGAAGGAAAAGATGCTCTAAAAGCAAATAATATGACTCAAATACACTTTGCTTTTGTAACCATGTCACTGGTTATTATTAACTCTCCAGACTGGACATTTTATGTGCTATAAAACAAATGTTCTAATGAATACCGGCCCTTCTTCAACCAGTTGACTTAAGAAGAAAAATCATTCATGT
This sequence comes from Aplodontia rufa, assembly GCA_004027875.1. Lineage (NCBI taxonomy): Eukaryota > Metazoa > Chordata > Mammalia > Rodentia > Aplodontiidae > Aplodontia > Aplodontia rufa. Next base: position 20,578 of record PVKS010024660.1, on the reverse strand, counting down.
CCTATAACACCATTTATTAAATTTTTCTCCCTAATGTAAGAGATCTTACTTGTATTTGTATGCCTCTCACCTCTTTTAAGGTTACAATATAAGAACTACAAATAATAGACGGTATTATTATGATACAAAAATAATAATGCTTCCACATCAAGCACCATTTTAGAGAAAGATTTTCCATTTTGAAAACTAGGTACTCATTTCATTGGAATATATAATCTAAAAAATTAAATTACCTGGTCAAGTAGTTTTTTGTTTTGTTTTGTTTTTTTGATGTTTGGGTCAGCAATTTGCATTACTGTCAGTCTAATCAGTCTAATTGTTCCAAATTCTGAGTATATCTTAGTATTTATTTCTTTTATGATTTTTTTCCTGTTAGTGTTAGGACTTCTACATTAAAACAAAATTTAAAAAATATTAATTTTGGTTATTTTATTAACTACAAATGAAATACTTAATATTGGCATCTTTATATCCATTTCAGAGCCAATGATGATGAAGATTATTGTTTTTGTCTTCTGTTGCTATAACAGAATACTGAAGACTGGTACTTATAATTGAACATAAGAGCATGACACTACCATATGGTAAGCACCTTTATGTTACATCATCTCAGGCAGAGGTGGAAGGGCAAGAGAGGAAAAGATGATGAAACTCACTTTTATAACAAATCCACCTTCCCAATAACTAATTCTCCCTTGATAATGGCCATTCATGAGGGCATAGGCCTCATGACCTAATCACTTCTTAACACTGCTGCATCCAGGATTAAGTTTCCAATGAACAAACTCTGAAAAACACTTTTATTTTTCTTGCAGTACTAAGGATTAAAGCAGGGGCACTCTACCAATGAGCTGCATCCCCAGCCCCTTTTTTTTGTATTTTTATTTTAAGACAGGGTCTTGATCAAGGCTGACTTTGAACTAGCGATGCTCCTGCCTCAGCCTCCCAAATTGCTGGAATTATAAGTGCACCATCATGCCCCACTGGAAAGCACTTTCAAACCATAGCAATCAACTGGTATCATGAGTCTGCCCCATTCTAATCTCATTCCATAATCTCTACTCTAAAAATATAGGGACCCATAGTCTAACCAAACAAACAAAAACCTTTATGTTAAAATTCACGTACATGAAATTTTTTCACAAAAGCATAAACATCATCTAGACATTTAACAACTCTTGTTTTACAGTTTAAACTTAATTTGGGTGCATACCTACAATCCCAGCTACTCAGGAAACAGACAGGAGGATTGCAAGTTGCAGGCCAGCCTTGGGCAACCTCGTGAGACCCCCATCTCATTAGAATGGGGGATGGTACTTAATTGGAAATACAAAGGAAAATTGGGATATATATATGTATGTATATATGTATACATATATATACACATGTATATATATGTATATATGTATACATATATGTATGAATACATATATACACACGTATATATATGTATATATATAATTTTTTTTTTAAAGAAAGAGGAGACAGTGGGAGAGAGAGACAGAGAGAATCAATGTTTATTTAGTTTTTCACATGGCTTTCGTTGCTCTGAGACTTTGTTGTGTATGTGGTGCTAGGGTTTGAACTCGAGCATGTGAGGCAAGCGCTGTAACCCCCGAGCCACCGCTCCAGCCCCCATATATATTTTTTTTTTTTAAGAGAGAGAGAGGTGAGAGTGTGTGAGAGAGAAAGATGGAATCAATTTTATTTATTTTTTCATCTGGCCTTTGATTCCCCAACACTTAGTTGTGTATGTGGTGCTGGGGTATAAACTTGGATCTTTCGTATGTCAGGCAAACAAACACTCTAACCCCTGAGCCACCACTCTATGCCCTGATTTATACCTTTATAGATGAATATGATTAAAGAGATCAACCTCAAAGTGGGCCCTTAAAATTAATTTTAGGGGCTGGAAGTATAGCTCACTGATAGAGCATGGGCCTATTATGTGTTTGTTCATGTGTAAGGTTCTGGGCTTGATCCTCAGGGGAAAAATTAAGTAAAAAACCCTTAATGGTTTGTGAATATGTTTACCTCCTCTAGTTTAGGGGGGAATCAAGCTATTAAATTACAAGTGTCAAATTATAAAGGCAAAATACCAACCTCCCGTCAATTGAATGTAGTTCATCCCCTTTCCTGTCATAAAATGTTTGTGGGTTGTAGTGATGTGTGTGTGTGTGTGTGTGTGTGTGTGTGTGTGTGTGTGTGTCCTTCACAGCAGGAAGACAAATTTATCCTGGAAATGTTGTAATGGTTCCCAAACGTTTGTTTTTTAAAAAAGTCAAAATGTGGTGATAGCTAGGGATTTGTCTTTAAAGTGAGAATGATGTCATTCCACTTGATGTTTATTGACACAGAACTTCCTCTTGTCTGGGAAAATGTTCAGACTGTGAATATGGCTTTAATTAAGAGATACACTGATCACTTGTTACAAGAAAGGAACTTGTCTGCGCTTTATTGTGTGGATTGCTTTGTGTGTGGACCACAGTGAAAAAGATTTAAGTGGTCATTGGCAACGTGCTGGTTTGTATCTACTCTATTCCTATATTTATATCTGAACGCCACTGAAAACCTTTGCTTAGAAATTTCTACAGAACCTCTGAGCCACGGCTCCAGCCCCTAGTACTATTATCTTTCAAAGTATAAAAAGCATTTTAGTTTACAATCCATTTTCTTTAAGAAGAAAAATGCCATACAGTGGCATGGACAGTAAAAATGAATATTCTTACCTTGTGGGGCTAAATCTTTGATTATCATTTAAAACTTAAGAAACTGTCTCTGAATTTAAGTAATTTAAGCACATGGATTTCAGTTCTTCCATTTTTAGCAGTTCATTTGGTCATAGATTTGTGGCAAATTTTCTGGAATCATATCATCTGAAGTATAGATAATTGCTTCAAATTGAATGCGACATGAACACTGGAATCTTTACATAGTTGTCTGAGTCTATTTTCAAATTATATTGGGTAAAATCTAAAAAACAGTGGTGTTTTAGGACAAACAAAAAACAAAAAAACCCAAAACCAAATCAACTCTACTTCAAAATCTTAACCACTTCACTCAACAACCATTGAAAAATCTAAAAAACAGTGGTGTTGTGGGAAAAAAAACAACCAAACCAAAACCAAATCGACTCTATTTCAAAATCTAAACCACCTCACTCAACAACCATTGAAGCGTGTAATTCTTAGTTCTCCATTCACCTTCTGTGCCTCTTTATCTGGAGAAAAGAGAAAAATGAATAGGTCTAAACTGTAGTTTCTGCAGTAAGCGTGCCCTCAGTTGACTTGGAGATTAATGAGAATTTTTTTAAAAGTTAGCAAATGTAAAAAGATGCATATAAAGAAAATTTCTCTGCACACTGGGTCCGCAGTTTGTGAAAGCTCTGGCTTTTCTATAAACACAAAAGCCAAAATTCTACTGATGGAAAAAAAGTAGAAAACTTCAAATAATGCAAAATGAAGCACAGTCCTTCCACATTATCTGATACTTGTTTCACTTCTGCGTCTGCAAAGCCACAGGGCCCCCAGTGTGTTCGTGGGGTGTCCCCTCTGGTGGTCCAGCAGCTCTGCTTCCTGCACAAACCAAGGTCATTCTCACGCCTTGGCCTGCTGCTTTGGCCCACACGATCTTGGGCCCCAGGGCAGCGGTCAGTACCAGCTGAGCAGCGGGAAACGCCAAGGGCTGCGAGCCTGCGGGAAGGATCCACCGGTGTTCTGGTGAACTTTGCACACCGCGTGACGGGGCAGACCGTGCACGGCGGCCCGGCCCTTCGCGCGGGTCCTCCGGGGAGACCGGAGGCTGGTTTCTGCGGCCAGGGCGGCGGGCCTGAGCGGGGGTGCGCGGTCCGCAGGCAGGGCCGCCCCTGCTCGCCGTTCCCCGTTGTTCGCGCCCCAGGCTCGAAACGGGCGCCTTCCCCGGCGCGCTGCCGGCCGCCTCGCGGGAGGAGCCGCCAGCCGCCGTGACGCGTCAGGGAGGAAACGCCGGCGCCCGGCGGCCCTGCGGGGAAGGAGGAAGCGCGAGAGCGCTCGGCTGGGCGCCCGCGGCGCCTGAAGGCAGCACCGCGGAGCCGGGTAGGTGCGGGGCCGGCAGGAGGGTCGCGCGCTTCCGGGCCGCGGCCGGAGCCCCTGCGCGGGAGGAGACGGGGCGGGGCGAGGGCTGCCCGGGCCTCGGCTGCTGCCTCTCCGCGGAGCAAACGAGACTTTCCCCGGTTCCTCCGAGTTGATCCACTGGGAAAGCGATACCCACAGCCCAGCTCCCGATTCGCGGAGTTTGCGGTCTGCATCCTCGGGGCGAATTCGGATTGTGCGCTAACACCCCTCAACGCCCGAGGGGTGTCGTGGAGGGACGAGGCTACCCAGGGCGCAGCCCCGGAGCCTACGGGACCCGGGAACGCCGCGGCCGGGCAACCTCACCTGAGAAGAAGGGGTGCGGGTCACCTGCGAGGCTCCGGGATGCCGGCGGCCACAGCAGCGGCGCTGTGGGGATGAGGCTTCCGTGCCTCGCGGGTCTTTCTCCGTGACTCGAACCCTTCGCGTCTCCTTTCCTGTGAATTTAGCTCCGTTAATTCAGTTTTAGCACCGGTATGTACCTTCTACAGGCATGGTCAGTGACTGTTACTAATACAGAAAAGAGAACCTAACAGAGAAGGATTCATCTTACTCGAGATGAGTCTAATTAAAAGAAAGGGACGTGAACTCAGTTTTGCACGGTTATTTCTGAACCATAAGTAGAATTTCAGTCCTGCACAAGAGACTGTACAGGGTGTATTTGAGATTCACGAATAAATTCAGAGCACTCCAATTTCAAAAATCTTTGCCAGGGTGAAAAGATTGTTGTGGGTTTTGATTCTCTCCCTTCTCGCTAGGTTGAGTATTCACCCAACCCAGAGGGAAGTGCCTTTTTAAATTTACCACCTAGCCCCTACTGTGTATGGGATTCTAAGTACTTTATAAATATTAACTAAAATTCTTAACTCAGATTATTAAATTATAGCGGTTTAGCCACGAAGAAGCTGTGCATACTTAAGTTCCCGGAATGTCATAGCAGAAGCTGGAAACATTAGAGGAAGTTTCAGTCATATTTTAGGACTGGGTGTGCCTTCTGGCCCCTTGGGCCACCGCTCCCATAAGACAAGGCGCCACCCCTTCATTCCCCGGGGAAGCGAGTCTGGAGCTCTGGAGGATAAGACCTGTTGCAAGCAGGTCTCCCCAGATGCTAAGCAGCTTGTTAAGATGATTTCTGTCCTCTCCCACGGCGCCCATCAGTTAACTCAGCAGAAACCAGAACTTCCCCCTTTTTTCAACCGCCACTGCGTGCAGCCTCATTTCTTTCTTTCTTTTTTTTTTTAAGGAACTTTGTTCTTACTCAGTTTGGCAATTTATATGACATGGCTAGGGTCAGACTGAATTTAAAATGTATAATAAAATAGAACAATTTTGAGGTGTACACCAAAACATAAATTATGTTTTGTAATTTTACAGCCACTTGCTGTTGGTAACGCTCAGTTGGTGGATCAGCCTAGCAGGTGTCTATTTTGAGATTTGCAGGTATATGTAGGAGATTTTCCAGAATAAAATGTCCTCTTCAAAGAGAACTTTGGCCTACTGGCCAGATTGGTGGAGATCTGAAATGGTGACTAAATAAGATTGACTACTTTTGTCACTGTGGTGATTACAGATGTAATAAAAATCTGTAAATCACTTTTTTCCTCTCTCCCTCCTGGTGCCCTGTTGCCTCCCTCTCTCTCTCTCTGTAATTCTCTCTTCCCCTCCCCACTTCTCTCATATATTTAAATATCCAGGGAGGTGATTAAATGAGACCCAAAGTCTTATTTAATAGGATTATGAAGTACCTCTTGGAGCAGGAAGACTCACTTTCCTCTGGTATAATTTATGGCACAAGAGATGCGAGCTGCACTCATGAATCCAATTCAGCCAAGACACCTAACACTTTCATGGTTTACAAAGTGCCTCCAGATGTACTCAGATGTTGTCAGAGAGACCTTGTGAGGTTGGTAGCCATTTTTTATTCCCATTGGTACAAGTGAAGAAACTGGAGCTGAGAAATGTTAAGGTGATGTAGCCCTGATTACACAGCTGGTGAGAGGCAGTGCTTGAATGGAGTAGGCTTGTAGACAGAGCCTGGCACGTGTAGGCCTGTAATAAACATTTGTGGAATGAATGACTCCAAATGACTTCAGATATTGTGTGCTTTCAAAACATACCTCTCATAATTGATTTGTGCCAAAGAAATTTCGAAGTCTAACCTACTGCTTCTTATATTAAATAGTATCTGATACAGTACCTTTTCTTCAAAAGAGACAGAAATACCCTTTGGACTAATTTCTTAGGATTTGTCATCTCTGGTTTTCACAAAGAAAATAGCTTGGTTATTTTTTATTTTCCCCTCTCAAACATTCTACTATTTTACCCCTCTGATCTTGAAAGTGTTTATATTGGACACATGGTGTTAGTATTTGTGTTGACAACTTTCTTATGTCTCTAAGCTACTTAGGTTTATGATCAAGTTCAGGCACACAGTGATCATAGGTATTGTCTTTTTTCTTTTTTTCAGCACTAGGAATCAAATGCAGGACCTTATGCCTGCTTCCCAAGTTCTCTGTCACTGAGCTACACCCCAGCCCTCATTTTTTAGAAAGTGTCTGATGTGTCTGCATATGTGTGTGTCTGCATATGTGTGTGTGTGTGTGTGTGTGTGTGTGTGTGTGTGGTGTGCTTTGAAATGCTATTACTTTAGTAAAAAGGGTCATGTTTTAAAAAAACAGAAAAATTCTAAACTATTTATATCTATTTAGCATAATCCTCTGTGTCCTAAGTATGTGATCCCCAGATGGGTAACCTTTAATTAGGAAAATACGGTCATCACCTGGTGGGAGGAATTGAGAACAACCATCAGGGAGAAATGAAATGATGGGATGGCCTTCCCCATGAGGGATATCAGGTGGTAAGAAACCTTTAACTCAGCCACACTGAGTCATCTGTCTGTCACCCTTCTAGGTCAGGGTGGGATAAAACTTTTGAAACCTTCCTCATTTCAGAAACCACTTTTACCTTTTCCAATCCTCATAGTTTCTTTCTTTTTAAAAAAATTCATGTAAATTACTGACTAAACTGCTGATTCATGAAACTCAAGTTATGTAACATGTTATTCCTGACAGAAACAGCTCCCACATTATTTTAAGCTACTCAATGTCTCTGTTTTCCTTTACCTATTTCATTCTGTATGGTGGAGACTTTATTCTCATTTCACTTTAACCCTTTGTTCATGGAGAAAACTGGTCAATCTAAGAGGTACCAATCCTACATCTTGCAGTTCACATCAACAGAATTCTAACTCAACACTAGCTCTGAGTTAATTATCATTGTCAAGGAAGGCAATGTCGAAATCACACATTGAAGGCCGATTCAGAGCAGCAACCAGTGAAACTGCATTGCCAGTCTGAGGCTGAGCCTGAGGGGTCCCTCAGGGAGTTAAAGCAGTGTGCAGCATCCTTGCTCTCGTCTAATTCCTCAAGACCTTTCCTGCTTCCCTGTGGATCCTGAAAACCTGCCTAAACTTACCTCCTTGTCACCAGAGTTCTTCCATTATTCAAACCCCAAATCTGTTTTCCTTGAGTAGGGTTATGGATGAGTGAAAAAGGTAATGATATAAGGGGAATTGTAGGGTGAGGGACTGATAACAGGTCTGATGGAAAAGAAAACAGGAGGTGTGTGAGTGGAATAAGAGATGTTAGTAAGATTGCAAGGCAAAGGCTCCCTGTGCAGGGTAGCTGTGCTTTCCCCATGGGGTGAAATGTGTAAGTAAGACCAATATGGGATGGAAGTCTGGGGAGGGCTAGACATGTCTGTAGGTGTGAGAAAATACTGGTGGGCAAGAGTTCCTTTGTACCACCAAGTGCAGAAGGGTTCTTATAGGTATCTCTTTCTTTGGACCATAAAGTAAGTTTGTTGCAGATGATTAAAAATGTAGAGAGCTGGCTTAAGGGTAATTTGACAGATTCTTCATTTGGGTAATGGCCTGGATTTTGTACCATTTTAAATAAAGCCTCACTTCTTTTTGAGAATGCCTGTAATGCTGAGATGACATCTATTCTTTTCTCTATCCTGTGACTTTTGAAGAAATAACACTGCATTCACAAAGCATATACTAATGAGCATGATTCAGGTTAATTATTTCCATTCAGTTTCCTGATTTATTTGCTCAGCCAGTCGGTACCAAATATTTTGTTCTCTGGGTAAAATGGATTTCATATAAAATATATTCATCTACAAAAATGGAACTCACAGATTAAACAGTCTACAGACCACAAGATGAAACTTCCTCAAGTATGGAGCCACTTCACTAAGACTCCACTAATTTGCTTGCTTGAGTTTGGAAGTGAGAAAACTTTGTTACTCCAGGTTTTTAAATTTTACTTATTTATTTTGAGAGAGGAAGAGAGTGAGAGAGTTAATTTTATTATTTTTTTATCTGTTTTTTTTTGTCCCCTACCCCCTTAGTTGTGTACATGGTGCTGGGGATCAAACACATGTCCTCCTGCATGCCAGGCAAGTGCTCTACTGCTGAGCCACATCTCCAGTTTTATTTGTTTGAGATGGAATCTAGTTATATTGCTTAGGCTGGCCTCAAACTCCTGGGCTAAAGGAATCTTCCTGCCTCGACCTCCCAAGTACCTAGGACCACAGGTGTGCCACCACATTCAGCCTTTCTCTAGTTATTTACCTTCCTGTCTTCTATTAAATATAATTATTTTCTGTACCTTCCTATTTTTTAAATAAAAATAGATTAACCTTAACTTAGAATGATCCAATTTCCAACTCAGCATCTACACATGCCAACCTGTATATACGACCAATATGTAAATTATATAATCTAATGCACATATTGTGTGTGACCAGCTAAAAGGGAATTTTGGAGTCATGTCCTTAGTTTTCCAAGAAAATGCTATGTGTGCACATTTCCCCCTATTTTTTAGTTTGTGTCATATTTTTATTTTTGTTGAGTTTTATTTTCATTTTTATTTTTTTTAAGAGAGAGGGAGATGAGTGAGAGAGAAAGAGAAAATCAGTTTTATTTAGTTTTTCATCTGGCCTTTGTTTCTCTGATAGTTGTGTATGTGGTGCTGGGGTTCAAACCCGAGTCCTGGAGCATGCCAGGCAAGTGCCATCACCACTCTAGCCTCTCATTTTTATTATTGTTATTATAGTTTTGCTTTGACACTGGGAACTAAATACAGAGGGGCTTTGCCACTGAGCTACTTCCATAGCCCTTTTCCCTTTTAATTTTTTGCTCAGGCGCTTACTAAGTTGCTGAGGCTGGCCTTGAACTTGCAATCCTTCTGCTTCAGTCTCCTGAGTCACTAGAATTGCAGGTGTACACCACTGTGCCCAGTTGTGTCATATTTTTAAACATCATTTTTTTAAAGAGAGAAGAACAGAGAGAGAGAGAGAGAGAGAGAATCATTTTTTTAATTGAGTTTTTCACATGGCTTTTGTTGCTCTGACACTGATTTGTGTACGTCGGTGCTGGGGTTTGAACCCGTGTACTTGTGCATGCTGGCAATCGACGTAACCACCGAGCCATGCTCCAGCCCTTTAAACATCATTTTTAATTTAAAAATATGCATATCCTTAAATTAAAGCAATTAAGAATCATGTGTAATAAAAAGTACTTTCCACTCTAATCTTACCCACAAAGAAAACTATTGATTGCTAAGTTTTTATATTTATTTAGACTTTTTTCCTTGCTTATATAAATTTCTGCATCACTCTATGTACAGTTTTTTTTTTTTTTTTTTTTTTAAAGAGAGAGCAGAAGAGAGAGAAGGAGACAATCAGTTTTATTTATTTTTTCATCTGGCCTTCGCTTTCTCAAACACTTAGTTGTGCATGTGGTGCTGGGGTTTGAACCTGGGTTCTTGTGCATGCCAGGCAAGAGCTCAAACTACTGAGACCCTCTATATATACATCTTTTTTTTTTTATAAAAAAAGAAAGATGGACAGTGAAAGGGAGAGGGAGAAAGAGAGAATTGAATTTATTTAGTTTTTCATTTGGCTTTTGTTGCTCAGATACTTCATTGTGTACATGGTGCTGGGGTTCAAACCTGCATCCCTGCACATGGGAGGTAAGCGCCGAAACTGCTGAGCCACCGCTCAGGCCTCGATGTACAGCTTTTAAAATGAGAATTACTCTATGCAATTTGTTCTTTTGTTTGTTGATTAACACTTTCTCATAGACTTTTTTGATTTTATCTCATTAGTTTTGACAGTTGCATAATGTTCCATTTCATAGTTGTTTATCTATTTTCTATTATTTCTATTACTCACCAAAATAATACATGTTTTTGAAAAATAAAATAAGAGGGGAATAAGAATCACTATTCTGGGGATATTGACATGTGTCTGTAGTCACAGCTACATGGGTGGCTGAGATAGAAGGATAGCTGATAGCTTAAACCCATGAGTTTGAAGCCAGCATAGGCAACATAGCCAGACCCCCATCCATTTTTTAAAAAAAGACACTAGGGGCTGGAGCCGTGGCTCAGGGGTTCTGGCACTTGCCTGGCATACACAAGGATGCTGGTTCAAACCCCAGCACCATGTACACAACCAAGTGTCAGTATAATGAAAGCCAAATGAAAACTAAATAAAAAAATTGATTCTTTCTCTCTCTCTCACTATCCCTGTCTCTCTCTCAAAAAAAAAAAAAAAAGAAACACCACTAGTAAACTGATCACTCCTTTTAACCGCTATTAGCATTTTAGAGTATTTCCTTCAGACTTTTATTTGTGTGTTCTCATACATATTTTCAGTTCTGTTTAAAAAAATTCTCTTATACAGGCTGGCTTTGTTGGTTAGAGAATCATGTTTATGTAGCCGGCCAACGTCACAGATTCCATGCACCTTTGAACTAGTTATTTTACTGTGTTTCCTGGCCACCTGCCATACCCCAAACCTGGCTAACAGTCTTGGAAATTTATACTACTGCTCATAAAGGGGATGAGGTGAGGGTGTGTGGATGAACTGACAAATCCATCCAAATCAACGTACAGCATAGATCCTTCCAATGGGGTTATCCAATATTTGTATATTAAATACGTCTAAAATACAAGATACTTAAGAAAAGAAATGATGAAAGTATTATCATATGATTGATTATAATCACTAAAAAAGAAGCAGAAATAATAGTTTCAAACCAAGGGAAAAGTGGCTTCTCTAAAGTTCAGTTACAAACCAAACAGCTGAATTTGAGATATTTTGAAATATTCTCTTAATGATAAGCACATTGTTTGAAGTAATTGGTTTAACAGCTCTGCCACAAGTGGTGGGGATAGGTGACCTTGCAGTTTCTTATGATCCTGTAATAATGTAGATGGTCTCAGAGGCTAGAACCATTGAGTAATTTCATGCACCTTTTCTTATCCATTAGCACGTGTATACAAACTATAGCCCACATTCATCTCCTATATCTGTTTTATAGCCTCTCCTCTTTTTGGAGAGTCTAGTCTCCTTTTTAACCTTGGTCTTTTTTTCCTTTTCTTACAGTTTTGATTTCAAGAAAATTTCTCTTTATCCTTTCTCCAGCTCACTCTCTTCATTTTGGTCATGAGCAAGAAAGATACTAATCGTGGTGATACATTAAGAGCAAGCCTTTAATAAGGAAAAATAAAGCTTTTAGTTTGGAAGGAAAGGTAGACATTATAAAGAACTAGTGGTTTCAACCTTCAAAGCCCTTGAGAATACCCCGTTCCTTTCGAAATACCCACAAAAGTCTCCACCCACCTCCTTCTCTCCAAATAAGCTGTTTTCCTTAAGTATTGGCATGAACTAAAAATTTAAAACTATTTATAATTATTTTTGTTCATTTGATTGCAACACCATTGTTTTGGGCTGTTTTATTTTTCTGTTGAAGATGGCAGTCATATAATGGGCTGCATAAAGTGTCTGGATTGGAAAGATAACTCCCAGATATGGCAACCACTGTTGCTTTTAAAAATATATGCAGGGGCTGGAGCAGTGGCTCAGTAGTTACTGCACTTGCCCGGCATGCGCAAGTACACAGGTTCAAACCCCAGCACAGCATACACAACTAAGTGTCAGAGCAACAAAAGCCATGTGAAAAACTCAATAAAAATTGATTCTCTCTCTCTCTCTTTCTCTCTCACTGCCCTTCTCTCTTTAAAAAAAAATATATATATGTATATATATATATATATATATACATATATATGCAAAGTTTGAAGTATTTTACTTAAGCAAAACCTTTTTTCCCCTAAGCTGAAGACTAAGAAGCTGTACTATCAAAGGTTAGCAAGCTTTGAGAAGTGGTATATCAAGATTCCTTTCCCTCCAGATTTTTATCAGTAGAGATGTGCAGAGGTGAGATCCTGAATTGACTTGGATCCTTGGGAATCAGATAGGAAGCAATACTGGTTCAGCAATGCTAGGTCTCTGCCAGAAACTTCCACAAGAGATAGAGATCAGACCTGGTAGCCTATTGCATACCAACTTCAGCTCACCTGTAGAGCTGCTTGTGCCAGACAAGATTGAGGAGCTTCACACCAACACAACAACCCCTTAGGCTGCACTACCAGTAAAGGCCTATTTATGAATAAGAAAAGATTTTGAAAAGATGTTTTTGTTTGGCATCTCAGTGATATGGTGCTAAAATTGAAACATAAAAATACAAAATTATTTGCTTATTTGGACTGGGACATTTGGAAGACTTTACAACCACTTTGACACGAAAACTATGCTTTTGTGTGTAGTTGATTTTTGTCCCATTTTCTCTGTTCATTGATATGGATTTACTTTTTTTTTGTCAGAGATTTGTTTAATCAATGAAAGACAAAATAAATGTTTTAGAAGGGAAGTTTTTCAGATTTATAAGACTATGCCTCTCTTTTCTCTTTGAGTTTTGTGTCCGCTTCAGATTTCCATTATTTCTGACACCACTAACATTAACATCATTTATTGCTCTTCCTTGTTTTATACATTCTTTTTTTTTCTTTTTCATTGCTTTTTTTTTGGTTCTTCCTTTTTAAAAGTTCACTCACTTGTGAACAAAAGTCCCTGTTGTATTAAAACTATTTATTGCTTTCACTGGGCATAGCAGGATAAAATATTTGCCCGTGAGATTTGGAACATTGTACTACTGCTGCATGGAACGGCAAAGAAAAAAATAGGAATATATTTTTGCTTTGCTTGCATAAGCACAGAGAGACTTAGAAAGTATACATAGGAAATTCTTATTGTTTATTTGGGATTGGAGGATGAGAAGGGAGTGGATAGTCACTATATATATATATAGTGACTTTGTGACTCTACAACCCATTGTTCAAATAGTTTTAAAAAGCATGCCCCTGGGTTTCTTGACTTCTTAAAAGTAGATCTATCTATATGGTGTCTTTTTTGCATAAATACATATTTAGTAAAATTGTTATTGTTTTAAATCCTTTTTAAACAATACATGCATAGTCTTATCTCAAAATAATAGAATTTTGAAGGCACCTTGCCATGGCTTTGTTCCCCTTCAGTGCTCTCAAATGCTGTGACTACACTTTATTATGAAGCCTTCCATTAGAAAATTCTGATCCTGCAAACGTAGTCAAGTCCTCAGTTATCATTGGCTTATTTGGAAGAACCATTTAATTGAAATAGTCTGCAATATTTTTCAACTGAATGCTGCTAAATAATGCCAGCGCAATTAGTGCAAAGTTACTTAATTTTTCACCATAGTATCTGTATAATTATCATAGATATAATTTACCTACTTAAGATTATATGAGGGGGCGTTGGAGCAGCGGCTTGGCAGTTATAGTGCTTGCCTGGCATGTGCAAGTACGCAAGTTCGAACCCCAGCACCACATACATAGCAAAGTCTCCGAGCAACGAAAGCCACATGAAAAACTAAATAAAAATTGCTTCTCTCTCTCTCTTTCACTGTCCCCTTTTTCTTTAAAAAAAAAAAAAAGATTAAAAGAGGGGGGAGTGTTGGCTCGGTGGTTACAGCACTTGCGCAGTATGTGCAAGTACACAAGTTCAAACCCCAGCACCCATATACACAATTAAGTGTTGGGGCAATGAAATCTATGTGAAAAACTCAATAAAAACGGATTTTCTCTGTTTGTCTCTCTCTCTCACTGTCCTTCTCTCTTAAAAAAAAAGATTATATGAGTTTAGTAGTTTTAGAAAATAAAGGATGGTTTACTTTATGAGTTTAAATAATTCTGGCTTTTTAAATTGTATATGCTAAACCAAAAATTTTCTTTCATCAGGTTTTTTGTAGTTTTTATCATTTGTGACATGTATTTTACCTTGCAGTGAGCAAAGAGAAAAGAACTATTATTTATTGAGTACCTACCATTTGCTGAGTGTGTTAGAGACATCATCATCATCACCATCATTATTATTTAAAAAGAGAGGGGGAGAGAAAAAGGGAGAATCAGTTTTATTTAGTTTTTCATGTAGCGTTCATTGCTCCGAAACTTCATTGTGTACGTGGTGCTGGGGTTTGAACAGGTGTACTTGTGCATGCTAGGCAAGCACGTAACTGCTGAGCCACTGCTCTGGCCCAACATAATTGTTTTTTTAATACTCATAATAACTGTGGGTTAGATAGATGTTTTTATTTGACAGATGAACAAATTGGGTTGAGTGGTGTTCTAAAGGTTGCTGCTTTTGGCCAACATGGGACAGAGCTGATCTGAATATGTTGCACTGGTTTTGTCTTGAGATTCCCTTATGATATTATTAAGAGTGTAAGTAAGAGCTGACCCCTCTCAAACCTCATCTGAAAGAACAGGTGGAAATGACTTACAAATAACCCAGATTGCCACCTACTTATGAGGCAGGGGTTAAGTGAGTTTGAAAAATGTGCCATTCATTGTTACTTTATTATTTTTGTGAAATAATATTAATGTTTTAGTCTAGAAACTAGTGCTAGATTTCAAGAAGAAAACTAAAAATCTTTTACATACCATGTAGTTCCTACCTAACAACAACAACAACAAAAAAAAAGCCTTAAAATTCTACAATTAAAAGCTGCTTATGTTAAATTCTGAACCACAGGATTTCAATGTCTTAGGTTATCTGCAGTGTTGGATGTGCTCATGCAGCAAGGAGACCCCTGGTAGCTGAGGCAAGGGATTTTATTTAGAAGTAGCAAGATGGCTGCTCTCGCAACTGGAGAGAACAGCAACCAGTGTCTGGGAGTGAGAGAGTTTATAGGAACTCTGATGGGAATGGAACTTAGGTGGGAGATTTGAAAAACCAACCGTTAGGGGCAGGGTTGACATTCCTGTGGTTGCGTCAGATCCCTATCTGCTACTGCTGAGACCCACAAACAACATGGTGGCTAGGTTTATAGATTAACCAAAATGGGGTTTTTAAAGTCTATAACATTCCACCCTTTTTTGTTTTGAGTGGGGATAGGGATGATCCCCTACTGGAACTACTTCCTGCTGGTTAGGGACAGCGATCTGGAAGAGAGGAAACTAAGTAGTTGTCTCAAGATATAGGTCTTCAGGGTGGGTTCTTAAGGGCCAATAGCCAGACAGGAACATCTGATTAATCTTTTGATTGATGACAACGGATATTTGTCCAAAAATCTTTGGAGAAGCTGAAAAATACATGGCAAAATTAAAGCAAGGAGGTAAAGAGTGGCCAGGGGTCCCAGGAGGGGAAGGAGCCAAGTAGCTATTGTTCCCTGGAGCCATTCTGAGGGACTAGGCTGTTGATATCTGGTTTTCAGGTCTTCATTTAATTTATTAAGGATTTGTACATTTTCCTCTACTAGAACAGATTCGTTAATGAAATAGCAGCATTCTTCCTTGAGAAAAAGAGACTCGGGCCTTTTCAGCAGTAAGTAAATCCAAAGCCCATCCATTTTGGAGAGTTACTGTAGCAAGGGAGATTATTTGTCATTGGAGTGAGGCTAACAAGGTGGTTGTGTATTTCAGAGTCAGTTGGAGGCAGTCCTGGAAATCTTAGGCAGAGATGAGGCTGTGTCCCAGTGCTCCACCTGATAACCCCAGAGAGCCAAAAGAAGTTATTAAACTTATCCCTAATAGGATGGGAAGAAAGATGTCTCTCTTTGTCCATGGATGGGGAGCCAAAAGCCAAGAAAGTTCACCTTCCCCGTATGGAGTAGGTTGGGGAATGGCCACTGTTAGTGGGCAGGGGCCTGGAGTGGAAGAGTTAAGGCAGGTGTATAGTGTCCCATTGCACCAAAAGAAAGTAACCTGAGGGGCCTGGGTAATGGTGGGTCCCAGCATGATGCACCTGTTGGTCTGAAGAGGAAGGTTAGTTGTGGAGCTTGGGAGGTTGTAGCATCCTATGGACATGATGAAGGAGTTGAAAGGGGAGTGTTCAAGACCATAAAAGGGAAGGAGTAGCAGAGTAGTAGAAGTCGAGGGAACAGAGTTTTCTTCAGGTGTAAAGTCAGAAAAAGTTCCTTGAAAGTGAAGGTCAGGGCTGGAAGGGAGTCAAGTTTAGCTGCTGTTGGGGTGGCCAGAATGACTTTAAAAGGACCCTTCCATTTAGGTGAAAGAGTTGAAGATAAAGCCCTGGGGGCAGGGAGACTAAAACTAGGTCTCCAGGTTTTACTTTTTGATTAGTGGGAGAGAGAGGTCATGGTAGGGTTTTGTCTACCTGAGACCACAAGTACATTCAAAGATGATGAAGTAAGGGAAGGGGGGAAAAAGGGGAGTAAGGGCATATATGAAGGCGATAACCCTGGGGCAAGAGACACCAAGGCAAACATAATAGACAGACTTTATTTTAAGAAAATAATAGAAAGCAAAGCATAGGGGAAAAAGCACACTTTGTCCAGAGTGGGAGAAAGGGACAGAGCCAAAGAGTGAGTTATGCCCTTTTTATTGGAAGTTCACCCTTCAATTAGTCATCTTCTCCTGGCCCCTGAACCTAGGACCTGGTCTCAGGAAATTCTGGTTGGGTCCAGCCTTTGGTTTGCACCTCAGGCATCAACAGAAAGAATGTGGCTCCTTGCTTAGCAGAAGGTAGTGTCTGCATCCGGACCCATCTTGCCAGACCCTTCTTACTGCCATTAGGGGATGTCAAGTTGATCTTAAAAGAAATAGAACCAGTTTTCCCTTGATTGACTTGAACATTCTAACTACTCTGCCTAACTTTTTCCCCTGTCTCATTCCCCTCTCAAATTAAGGAAATCTTTACTGCTGTAAAAGAGGGAAATTGGGTGATGACCATTATTTGGCTACTTCAGGCTGAGAGGGGGTGAAGAGGGGCAAGCAGTTTGTGTCTCCTTATAAGAATGTTCAGGTCAATTAAGGGGACCATGATAAAGGATGTCTAGAGTGCTCATGTGTGGCTCTGTCTTCATCACCATTGGGAGTTCAACAGATTTTAACTTGGAATGAATCAGCTGAACTAAGATATCAAAAAGTTAATGTCAGAATGAAAATTAACATGGAGTCTAAGAGAGGGAGAACCAGGTCTGTTATTTGGCTTCTCAAAGACAAACATGTATTGTAATTGAGAGTCTAGGGGTATTCAGAAAAAGGCATCTAATATAGTAAACTAAGTAGCAGTAGCTAGAATCTCAAATGAGAGAGTATAAGGATTAGGCTTCACAGAGTAGGGGAGAATGTCTGCTTCATTAATTACTTTAAGGCCTTAGAGTAGGTGCCATGTTTCAGCCTCTGGCATGGAAAGACAGAGGGCTCCTTTAGGGCTATTTTAACTGAATTTCACTTTTTGCTTGCCCAATTCTGCCTTTAGTGGCCCATACTTCGGGGTTTGTATCATATTTTAATAGATGTGAGCATAGTGGTCCCAGGGGCCTTAGATTTATCGTGATGGAATCCTGAATCTTTGAAAGTAAATCCCTCCCTAATAAGGAGTAGGACAATCTTTGGACTATCAGGTATGCATGAGAAAACATCATCCTGTCCCATTTACAGCTTAATGGGAGAGTCAAGTTTCTAGTTACAGGCCCTCCAGACACTCCTTGCACCATTACAGTATTAGAGGAGGGGGATCAAGGGTAAGAGACAAGTACAGAAAGGCTAGCGCCAGTGTCCAAGAGAAAACTGACCTTTTGGCTCCCTATGGAGAAGCATACCTGGGGCTCATGCATGGTGATAGGAGTCACGGGAGACATTAAAGCCAACCGTGGACCTGACAGGCTTGTGCGGGGAATTTTGGACCCAAGGGCATGCACCTCTGGGGACATTATTTCTCCAGTGGTTGCCTTGACAGATAGGATAGGGCCTTGGAGGTGGTCACTTGGCCTGTGGGCATTTCTGCAGGTAATGGCCCCCTTTTTCACAATGGACATAAGGCTTGGGGTCCATTCCATTTCTCTCCTTTATTATCCCGGAAGCTTACTCCTTGTAGGGCCATAGCCAGTGCTTCAGCTTTTTCCAGTCTCTATGCTCCCTTTCTTTCCTCTCCTTCTGATCCTTTTTATAAAAGGCAGGGGTTGCAAGCTGGGGGATGGTATCTAAAGACTGATCAGGTCCATATGCCAACTTTGTAACTTCCTCCAAATGTCTGGGGCCATCTGAGTGATAAATTTTTCCTTTGAAATTATGCAGCCCTCTATGGACTCAAGAGTCCATGATAGTGTGTTTTCTCAATGCCTTCCTGAGTTTTCTAGAAAGATGGTTGGTTTTCCCTGAGTCTATGTAAGTATTAGTTAACATATAACCTTATATCTCAGACATGAATCAAACAAAAGCTAAGAGGGCTCCTTTTTGTGGGAAGGGTAGCAAAATGTTTTTATATTCTACATAGCTTATCTTTAAACAAATTAGGCTCTCCTTATTACTTTCCAAAAACACAGATTTTATCCCAGTGTAAAAAGTCAGGTTATTCTTATCCAACTATAAAATATTAAATGATGTAAATAAATCCCCAATTAAATTTGTTGTTTCCATATAAACCTGAAGGAGACCATTGTTACAAACTACTTTACTTTGGAAACATCAGCTTGGTAAAATGCTGTCCTAAGTTTTACATCTTAAAAGATTTATACACTTGGAGAACAAGAATAATCTAATACACAACAAAATCCAGTATTAATTACACAGATGTCCTTATATTAACGAAATTTAACCTTTGAAGAAAAATTCAGAATCCATAATGTATTATAACAATAATCCCAGGTCTGCATAGATTTAGCAATAGCTTTTAAATTTTCTAAATTTAGGAAAGTGTTGACTTATTATCTGATGTATAACAATGAAACATTTATGTAGTTAAAACAAACAGGTTTTGAAATACAATGTGTAAAAGAGAACATGCTGGTTACCTTGTCTGTAACCCTACATACATTTTTTTATTTTAAAAACTTATATAATACTTAAACAAGGCTCAGATAAATATCTAGTTCTTAAATATAGTTCTATTTACATATATTAAGGTGTCAGCTATGTTGTAATAACCTAAAAGCAGTTGCTCATTTAATGTTATGAAGTACTCATTTAAAAGGTTTTAAAACAGGCTGGAGCAGTGACTCAGAGGTTGTGGCACTTGCCTGGCATGTGTGAGGATGCGAGTTTAAACCCCAGCACCATGTACACAGCAAAGTGTCAGAGCAACAAAAGCCACATTAAAAACTAAATAAAATTGATTCTCTTTCTCTCACTGACCCTAAATAAAAAAAGGTTTTAAAACAGGTACAAGCTATAATTCCTTTATTCCTTTAAGAGTTAGTTTTCCTAAGTAATCAAATCTAACACCAGGAATTATCTTGATAAGAGCGGATCAATGTTATAAGAAACCCTTGTTACTTCAACACATAGAATTAGATTCTGATTCATAACAGTACATTAATCTTTAAACTTCAGTTAACTGTAAATTGTGCCAATTATATTTAATTTAATCCCACATAAACTTTTGAGATTTACCCAACACATGAGTTGGTCTATCTTTGTCCTTTCTACTTTCTGCCATGTGAGAACATAGCAAGGAGGCCCTTATCAGATGCTGGCACCTTAATCTTGGTCTTACCAGATTCCAAAAGCCATAAGAAATCGATTTCTTTCTTTCTTTTCTTCTTTCTTATGGTTCTGAGGATCGAATACAGGGTCTCACAGATTCTAGGCAAGTGCTCTATCAATAAGCCACCCCTCAGCTCTGTGAGAAAAAATAGTTGTGAGACAGATTAGGAGAGATAGTAAAATGGCTCTGAGGTCAAGACCTTGGGCCCCATTCAATCACACCCAGAACCTAGCCCTTGGAGATCAATTAACAGGTGTGCGCCAGGCCTTCAAATGCAAGAGATGCTGAGGGTCACCTGTGGCAACAACTCCTTTGTCCCAGAGGTGGGAAAACCAAGAAGTGGGGGTGGACACAGATGGGAACTGGGAAAGATTTGCTACCTGGTTTGCATAGATTTTAAGCAGAGGTTTTGGTGCTCAGTTTCAATGCCTGTTTTACATAGAGTTTAATCAATGGTTGTGGTGCTCAGTTTCAATGCCTGTTCTACATAGAGTTTAACCAATGGTTGTGGTGCTCAGTTTCAATGCCTGTTCTACATAGAGTTTAACCAATGGTTGTGGTGCTCAGTTTCA
>PVKS010024659.1:5115-30901 GCA_004027875.1 Aplodontia rufa | reverse complement strand
ACTCCCTCTCCCCGGAAATCCACCCACATATATACAGCTCACAGCACACGTGACCAATAGATTCATATGCACCAATGGGCTTCTGACTTTTCCCTAAATGCCACGCAAGCGCACTACAGCCAGCTTCTACTTCCTCAAAGAACTGGGTGGGGCCCTAGCCTCAGGCGCCATCTTGGCATGGCGGATCCCGCTCCCGACAGCTTTGATACGTGTTTGTGAATAGCAAGGGAATAAAATTGTTCACAGATATGAAAATCTCAACTCAATGAGTGTTTAAGCATCGCTCTCTTAAGTAATTCTATAAATCATAATGGTGACAAAGGCCCCAGAGCACCAGCGTTTCTCAAGATTTAGTAGTCCTGGATTTCTTTACTGTGAAAATAGAGATCGTGTAGGATGCTTTCTCTTGTCATGTTTGAGGTATGTGAGAATATTGTTAATATCTATCCCTACAAACATACGCTCACAAGACAGTGTGTAGAAATAGAAACAGCAGGCTTTTCTGTTAAGCCTGTTTTGAAAACTAGAGAATTCATGCAAACCATAAGTTCCAAAAGCATCTGCTGCCTGCATATCTAAAGTATATGCAAATGAAATATTAAACAGGAAATTATCACTTTGTATTGCAAAACTCAACTTATTCTATATAATGCTGCAGGTTTCAAATTTCATAATGAATTTCAAAACAAAAATTATAGATACTATTAAACCAATTTTTACTTAATTTTAATTTAATTTAATTTATTTTCTGAAATGTCAAATTAATAAATTCAAATCAAATCAATGCTTTTTATTTGCCATGGTCTATGTTATTTAAAAACACAATTTGTATGTCATGCTTCTCCAATTACATTTGAAAACCTATTATTTATCTAATTAATTGAATAACATTTATTCTTAATACCCACAGTATTAAAAAATTTGGATCCGTTCAAATTTGTGTAATTACGTTAACTTAACTGAGACTCATTGGTGAATCCTCATGCATGTCTCAGGTTTGTTAGACTGTAATAGCACTCCTTGATTAAGTGCCTGGCAGTAGAAAAACTGATTGGTTCTGTCCATTTCACTCAATGGCACTGAGAGACCAATAAATTCATCTTGAATTTTATATATCAAACACCTAAGTAA
The DNA here is from genome assembly GCA_004027875.1 of Aplodontia rufa. Taxonomy (NCBI): domain Eukaryota; kingdom Metazoa; phylum Chordata; class Mammalia; order Rodentia; family Aplodontiidae; genus Aplodontia; species Aplodontia rufa. The sequence goes on along the minus strand of PVKS010024659.1, from coordinate 29,770 downwards.
CACAAAACACTAACTACCACTGTATACAGGTTTTTTTTTACAATCATACAAATTTTTAACACAATAACATAAAATGTGTATAGTTTCAGGATACTAGATTTACCCCAGGAGTGTCCCCCTTCAATTTCCCACCCATATCCCTCCCTTCCCTTACCCACAATACCTCTAAAGAAGTATTAGGCTGTATAACATTACACCTTATCTGGATTTAATACATGATAATAGACCACCTTTCTGAATGGCCAGGGTCTAGTTCCAATCTCCACAGATGAATTTTAAGCAAGTCATAAATATTAACTCATGCAATCCTCAGGACAAACCAATGAGTTCATTCCTACTATTTTCCAGTAATGGAAACAAGAAATGCAGAGTGGAGGGCCCTTGTCTATGGCTGGTTTCATAATAAATAAAGAGAAAAGCTTTCAGACTCCATCAATCATGTTCGAGTCCAAAGCTCCACCAAAAGCTGGTCTCTGCCCTTGCTTGGGATGTGCATGTGTGTTTGTGCATGTGAGAGTGTCTTTGCATTTGAATGTTACTTCAGTGGCCTGGCAAAGCACTAATGTCCTGAACAGGACTCTATACCATGTTTCTTTTCCAAGACCTGCTTGGGTTCTTGTGAAACATTAAAATCTGTGAAAGTAGTGATCATATTCTTAGTTGGCCAGGAAAGATTTACAAGAAAAAAATGCAACTCCTATTTCTCTTGCATTTAACAGAGCATTTTATTATTATTTTATGAACTTAAATGTTTTTAATGTTCCACAGCCTTTATCCAAGGCTTTCTTACAGGCATCTTTCACCTCTTTGTTCCTGAGACTGTAGATCAGAGGGTTCAACATGGGGATCACCACTGTGTAAAACACAGAGGCCATCTTGTCCGTGTCCAAGGAGTGGTTTGACTTGGGCTGCAGGTACATAAAGATCAGTGTGCCATAGAAAATAGTGACAGCCACCATGTGGGAGCCGCAGGTGGAGATGGCCTTGCGTTGCCCCTGTGTAGAGCGGATCCTTAGGATAGCAGCAATGATAAAGAGGTAGGAGGTGAGGACAATGGAAGAAGAACAGATCATATCAAAGCCGGCAAAGGCAAAAATCAGAATTTCCTTCATGTGTGTGTCTGAGCAGGACAGAGCGAGGAGGGGGAGGTCGTCACAGTAGAAATGGTTAATTACATTGGGGCCACAGTAGGTCAGACGGAAGGTGATGATGGTATGCAAGAGGGCAACCAGAAAGCTGTACACATAAGGCACTGCCACTAATCGCATGCAGACTCTTTTTGACATCAGTGTTGAGTAATGCAGGGGACTGCAGATGGCGACATAGCGGTCATAGGCCATGGAGGCCAGAAGGAAGCACTCGGTGATCATGAAGGTGAGAAAGCAGCCCAGCTGTGTTGCACAAGCATGGAAGGAGATGACATTGTGTTCCACAACAAAATTCACCATCATCTTCGGCGTAATTGCCGAGGAGTAACAGAGGTCAACAAAGGCCAGGTGGCTCAGGAAATAGTACATGGGTGTGCGCAGCCGGGCATCGATCCTGATTAAGGCAATCAGTCCGAGGTTGCCTATCACTGTGACCAGATAGACAGCTAAAAACACCACGAAGCAGGGGGCCTGCAGCTCGGGCTGGTCTGTGATTCCCTTCAGAATGAATTCAGTGACGTATGTGATGTTAAATGTGGCCATTTATTAGGGAAGATTGTGTGGCTTTTACTGCAGTAAGGATAAAAATAACATTTCTGCTTCCAGTGTTGGGGTAAGATCATCAGCATCTTCTTACTTTGAACCATCTCATTATGAGAGTCAAATACACACTTTAAATCTCTAAGAAGGGTTCTCAATTTTGTATTGGCTACTTCCAGAAAAATCTTCTTATCAGTTACTTTGCTTTGTAATTTTAGAAAATAAGAGAGAACATTGTTGATTAAAATTCAATGTTATGAACCCATTGGAGACAACAGTTCAGTTTTCTTGCTGCCCCTAGCTGTTCTATGCATAAGTATAGCAGCACAAAATGTTGAAATTCATAAATAAAACTATAGATAGATAGATGGATATAGATATAGATATATATCTTCTATTTTTCAACTCTGCACGCTCCCCTTAGATATACTGAAACCATATCAAGATCATTTTATACATTAATTCATATAATAATATATATATCAAAATAATGTTAAATCTCACTTTCCTACATCCTCTCCTCCAATTATAGAATAATTATTCTATGCATTAGAAGTCAAAATAAAATTGGGCATAAATATGGCCAAACATCTGATTTATTCACACAAAAAATAAGCAGGCATGAATTTTTTTAAACTCAAAATTTACCATATTTTGAGAGGTTTTTTTTTGTCTTGTCCAGGGAGTTAACCAAATTAGGCAGTTTATCAAATAACCTACTATACTATACCACATGCAGATATTATCTTCCTCCATATATAGGTGTTGATATATAAATATGTATCATTCATTTCTGTTTATATTTTATCTCTCTATATATGATACCTATACACATACTGCCTAATATAATCGGTCTTACTTTTAACATCATGATCTAAGGAAACATTCATTTGCAAACAGTTTTATGACATACACAGGTTGGTGGAGGTTTTTATGTAGCTTGAAAAATAATTCTAATTATCTCTGTTTCATACAGTCCTTGAAAAAGACTAGACACATTTAGCTAAATATTTTCCTATTTAAATATTACTTTTAATCCTGACTTTATTTCATACAAAGTAGAACCACAAAGTATTAGCAAGAGAGGGGCCTGAAGAGCTGATCATGTCTAAATCCTTCATATTTCAATTTTAACTTCTTAGTATTATTGTCATGTTTGCAATTGAGTGCTGCTGTTATCATACATTCTACTTAGTTCCATATATAAATTCCCTTAAAAACAGGCTCATGCTTTTTCTATGCTGAAGATTGTCTCCCATCTCCCCTGATTAACAATTTTAAAACCCCAAGCTTCTGTCCATGTCACCGAGTGGATGGAGTGCGGGTTGACAGGTAGTACTTACCTGCAGAGCACACCTTCCTAATCATCATCGTGCTGCCCAAAGTGCAGAGGCTCCTTCTGCTTTAGCTAGCAAGATGAAGAAGCGAGATTGGTGGTTGCATCTCTTTTCCATAATAGTTTGCTAAGTGTTTAAAGCTTAGGGCATACAAACATGAAAGCTCTACAAATGGAGTGTGAAATGAGACACACTCAGAATCTTAAGAATTGTATGTTTTCTCTCACTTGTGGAAGCCATACAGAAAAAAAAGGGAGAAAGGTGAGGGGGTGACTCATGAAAACAGAAGGGATGAAAGGAAGTCCAGTAGAGAAACAGAAAGAGACCAGGGGTGGGAGGAGGGGAGAGAAAGGGATGTATGGGAAATGAAATTGACCCAATTGTGTCATGCGCATACACAAATATATAACAATGATCCCACTGTTATATAATTATTATGCATCAATAAAAAAAACTTTAAAGATATAGTTTACTGGGCTGGAGCTCAGTGATTAAGGCATTTGCCTGCCATGTGCCAGGATACCAGTTCAAATCCCAGTACCACGTACATACATAATAAAGAGCTGGAACAATGAAAGTCACATGTAAAACTAAATAAAATGGATTCTCTCTCTCTCTCTCTCACTGTCCCTCTCTCTTAAAAATAAATGTAGTTTACTGAAGATTTCCCAGCTTTTCATATACTTGGTCAAGATGAAACTGTCGACTCCTGAAAAATTGTCTATCTGGCTTGAAAATATTTGCAGAGCAAACTAAATCCAAGTAAGGGATCTTGCTTCTTAGGGATTAGGGACCTATCTGATGCAATGCTTTGCACAGGACAGGCTTTCAGCAATGGGGAAAAGAAAATGACGCTCAGGGAACCTGCTCTCTCCTATCCACTGCAGGATTGGCCAAATATTTCTTGATATACTCCTTTCCTAGTGTTATAAACGTCCTTCCAGAATTTCCTCAGGGTCTGCAGGGCTCTTCCAGGCTCAACATCCTTCATTCCAGGACTGCATCGGCTTCCCTTCCTCACCAGAACTTGTCAAGCAGGCTGAAGGGACACACTGAGCATCACAGGTGCCCAGGTTCAGTGACTGCAGCCATCAGAATCTATCTCTGTGTACACCAAAGCACATTAAGGTGACATGACCTTGCATGAGAAGAGGTTGTAAAGCCCCAGATTCAGACTGATTTCCTCAAATCCTTGATTTAAGCCAAACACTGTTTTATTTTTTGTGGGGGGGCAGTGTTACATAAATGGCATGCCAATCACTTTCTATTTTATTTCAGGATTCAAAAATCATAGTGTCAATTCTTTAAGAGATAGTTATTTTTCTTATGTTCCAAATGCTATAGGAACAAAGGACAATGATAAAAAAAAAAAAAGCAGCAGCAAGAACAGAAAACACCTGATGCTGACACTTAGTGATTCTCCGTGAAGCACTTTCATGAAAAAATTTTAGACAAGGACTCTCACCTGCTCCCATATCTCTCCTCCATCAGCCATGCAATTCTCTTCTGTATGTTACTGCAAGAGGGAGGGTAAATTCCAGGAGGTTATGTGACTAATTTAACATGAGGTCATTTAAGGAGCGTGTGTGTGCATTTGTGTGTGTGTGTGTGTGTGTGTGTGTGTGTGTGTGTGTTAGAGAGAGACAGACAGAGGTTGAGCACTGTGGTATAATGAAGTAGTATTTTAATTTAAATAGTTACTCTTTAGAAAGTGCTGAAATGGACTTAATGTATGAAACATAGCAAATACACAGCCCAATTTCATTTAAATCCTGTTCACCAAGGAGAGAGGAATCTAACAGGGAGCTGGGGTACAGATGGGGAGTTGGCTGTTGACTTCATACATAGACTTCCTGTGACTCACCTGCTCAGCAGTGTGCTTGGCTCCTCGTGAGCTCCTTCTGAAGTTGTCTGGGTGATTTATTAGTCCCTAGGTCCCTTTGGATCTCGACCTAAGCTCTAGAGGTATCTGAAAGCTGTGATATTCCCTTCCATGCTTCCTTCAATGCTTAGAAAGCTGAAAAATTATATTGGGAATTTTTTAAAAATTCCCTAAACTATATATATTCCTGAAGGACCCATATATTTCAAAAACACCAATCAGACATTTCCACGAAGGCAAACGTACGATCTACTATTGGAAACAACGTAATAAACCATAACCGTTCATTTTTGATTGAGAACTCAAGTTTTGTAAAATGATAAAAAAATACTTAAATTCTGATTAACAAGATCTTGGACAAGGTCTATACACTTTTTAATCCACAATTCCCCCAACATTAAAAATAAAGTTTTACCTTTCTTCAAATGTTTTTGTGAGTATTGAATGAGTTTTGTGTAAACAGTTCAATAAACTCTCTGGCAAGTAGTAAGTGTTCAAGAGATATTTGACTTAAAAATAACATAAAATAAGTACTATAAATGAGATAACAATACACCAAATGCTGACATAATCATGTTTCTACCAGCTTCAGCCTCTATCTTGCTGAATCAGAAAATATAATAAATCTTTATGGATGGTCTTTCCACAGTTCTTAGAAATCATTTATTCATTAATTTACTTTCTCTTTCTCACTTTCTCAAAAATGTGGGTGAATAGACACATATATTTGTGTGTATGCACATACAATTAGTCATTCCAAGAATGTCTAGGTCTAATTACCATGTGTTTAATATTCATTCAATTTAGACCTCTTTTCTGATTAATTCATCTTTCCACTTCTATTTGTATCTTATTGTAGAAAGGAGTGACACTTTTATTTCTTCACTTGCTATTACTTCAAAACATTGGAAGACGTTGATTTTGTAGGGTTTCAAGAACTCCTATTGACTTATTTTCTGTTTGCTTTTCTAAATCAAATTGGATTCCAATGTTGTTATGAATGCTAAAAGTCAGTTTCTTCTTTACTTTCAATCCGTGTATACATATGATATATAAATTAGGTGTGTTATGTGTGTTTAACAACTCACAACACTTGTCAAAATTCTTGAAACTGATGTATGCTGATCTTAATTTCTCATAATCCTTCACACTGCAACCTAGGTTTCTGTCCATCATTAAAGCTGGTCCTTTCTTGGTTATGTATCTTACTATTGCAAAGTTGAAATATTTTCCATTCTCATCTGCATCTTTTCTAATAGTTGCAATGATATGCATTTCTTCAGCCCTTGTCTTTGGCAATAGCAACATATCTTATTTATTTTTCTCCTACTTCACCAGTTCCAGATTCAGTTTCAGCTCCATCTTTTCTGCTGTTCTTTCAGTTTCTCCTTTTTTTGTAAACTATTTTTATACACACAACTTTGATCATCAATGAGTGTTAAATTTATTTCTCCTAGACACCTCCTCTCAGCTTCAGAGGTCTATTTTGAAATACTTAGTACTAAGTTGCCTGGCTCAAAGGCAAACAAATTCCAAACACGGGAGGTTAATTTCCCAGCATCTTGGTCCCAAATCAGGTCCTTGTCCTGTGTGCTTTATCTGGGTGAATGACATTCCTCTCTGTCCTATTCTGTCACTCAAACATGAACATCCCTCCCTAAACCTTTTGTTTTCCAGCCTTTCTACCTAATTTGCTTCTTCAATGTTATTTCCATTTCCCTTCCCACATTCCGATCTCTATTCTAAGACTGTTAAAATTGCATTCTAATTAGTTTCTAATAAACTTCTTGCAACACAAACCCCATTGAATAACCCCACTGATTCACAGCATTTCATTGACCACCACTCTACTCTTAGAATCCAGGTCAAGTTCCACACAATAAGTCTTCAGGATCCTACCTGATCTGCCATGCTGTCCCTCCAACAGACATATTTTTAACATTTCATCATAGCTTCATTTGCTTCCTTCAATGCTCTCAGTCCTTTTTCTATAAGACGAGAACATTGTGTTGATTTCTTCTCCTGTATTTTTTTTTCTCCTTAAATGTGGCATCTACCTAACATTCCACCATGCTAACTCTTACTTGGGAATTTTTACCTGGGAATTCAAACTCACTTTCATTGCTTTTTTTCTCTTTCCTTTTTTTTTTTTAAGAGAAAGGGTCAGTGAGAGAGAGAGAGAAAGAATGAAAGAAAGAGAAAAAAGAAAGAAAAAATAGAAAAAGAGCATCAATTTTTATCTTAGTTTTTCATCTGGTTTTTGCTGCTCTGACTCTTTGTTGTGTACATGCTGCTGGGGTTCAAACCTATGTCCTTGGGCATGGCAGGCAAGTGCCAAAACTGCTGAGTACTGCTCCAGCCCAAAATTTACTGTCATTTGTCAGGGTAATTTTCACTGAAATTTAAACTCGATTGTATTTCCCTTTATATACTGTCAATATCAAATGCCTCTCTACCTGGAAGGAATTTTCATGATTTTTGATTATATGTTCCTTTGAGTATTTCTTTCCAGTTTCTCTCACAATAACTTATAAGCACCACAAGTACAGGAATTATTTCTATTTTGTTCACCACTGGGTCCATATCTCCAAGCACAAGTTCTTTAATTTTTAAAACATAATAATATTGTGCCAACCACTATTTCAAGATATCTCTATATCAGCATATTCAAGCCACATAATGACCTGTAAGTAATATTAACATCTGTGTTTTCCAAGGTGGAAACTGAAGCTTAGATAATTTAAGCACATTGTTAAGTTCCCGCACCAACAAATTGACCTAGCCATGAATTTTGTGCCAGAAATATAAACACTAATTTCCATCTCTTCCCCGCTCTCCAAACACAGGACTCATGGATTGCATCTCCCAAGATTGTGTGATAGCTGTGTTTAATTGGGTACAGCCAATGGAAACTGTAACACAAGATGGGGTCAAGTTACTTAATATCTGCTCTCACCCTGCTTTGGCATAGGTTTCTAGCAAAAGCCGCATCTCTTTACTCAGATCCCGCCAGAATACAGGCTTTCTCCCACAATCTGGCTTTTCTCTTTGGGTTCCTAAAACTCTGTATCTTTTCAGCCACTGAGGTAATGATAGAATTACACTGCAATTAGATCACAGGTACCTTTTTATTTGAAATATGGGTTGACATACAGGAATCTGATAGCAATCCCCTAATTGCGTTGTAATTCATACAGTATTTTCTTGATAGCTAAATACTTTGAGAATTTATTAGAAAGAGTTATCACCTCTAGATATTTAAGTAAGGATGAATAGATTCTAACACCTTTGGAAAAAAGTGAAACACTATGTCAAAATTTAAAAAAAAAAGAACAAATATTATCCTTTGAAATTCAGAAATGCTCTTGTCAACTTCAATGGTCTTTACTACATGTTTAAGATATTAACTCTTCCATTATATGTCCAGGATAAAACTTACATATTTGAAAAGGAATATATATGGATGTGAGGGGAAATAAACATTACCCCTATCTGTGACCTGCTATATTAAGCAACTTTATGTTACTATAATGAAATAACTAAGTCAATGAACTTATAAAGGAAAGAAGTTCATTTTGCTTTACAATTTTGTAGAGTCTAGTATCAGATCAAGTGACTCAACTGATTTTGGCATCTGGAGTGTTGACACAGAATTTCAGATTCACATGGTAGATCATATGGTGAATTAAATTATTTATGAGCTAATGAGTTATAGTAAGGGTCCACCTCCTAAATAGCACCAGTTGGGGGCCTTTTGTGAGACACAATCTACAAAATGTTGTGAAATCTGAAATTTACTTCAAAGATAATATTAGAGGGATAATAGATGAGGTAGCTGGTTATGCATGAAATACCTTTACCTGACCAGGAATTGAGAAACTAAAACTGGGCAATTATTAGAGGTGATTATTATAGTAATTTTTCTAATTTTGCATGTTTTAGAAAAAAATCATAATGACACTTCCAAGTGTTTATTATAAAATAATTTAGTAAGTAAAAATTTAGCATTTTAAGTTTTTTAAAATAGCTTATAAAATAGCTTCATTTGGGCTTATAAATATTAGTACAATTCTATTAAAATATTACTATGGATCTGGCAAATTTATACAAAGGAAAAAAGTCACAAGTATTTATAAAACAAAAAATTAATAATATATATCATAATCAATGTAGTCAGCAAGATCTAGAGATGTCAATGAATCAGAATAGTGAAATTTCATCAAAAATCAAACCTGTAAATGATATAAAGGTGGGTAATTGGGAGGGGACACTCTTGAGGCTAAATCTAATCTTCAGAATCTATATTCATATGATATTATTTCCTTAAAAACTTATATGATTGTTCAACAAATAAATTTCTCAATAAAAAAAATCAAACCTGTATGGGCTGAAGCGGTGGCTTGGCAGTTACGTTTACGGCGCTTAACCCACATGTGCGAGTACGGGAGTTCAAACCCCAGCATCACATATAGAACAAAGTCTCAGAGGAACAGAAGTCATATGAAAAACTAAACAAAAATTGATTATCTTTTTTTCTCTCTTTCACTGTCCCCTCTTTCTTTAAAAACAAAAAAAAATTCAAACCTGTGTGTTCAACATATAAAACTTATAAAAGTACAATGGGAAAAATCCCTTATTAGGATAGTGTGAGATCTATTATGTAATATTTTAATTGAACTAAAAATACACATGGAAAATTTTCAAATAAAGGCACAAAATAAATAATTTTTATTTGACTTAGAAGTTTAATGAAATTGGAAGATACTAGCCTACCTCTCTTACGCTTTTCTTTTGAATGGCTTGCAAGTCAGTCAAATATTAAAAAAAAAAAAAAAAAAAAAAAAAAAAAAAAAAAAAAAAAAAAAAAAAAAAAAAAAAAAAAAAAAAAAAAAAAAAAACAGAAGAAAGAAGAAGGAGAAGGAAGCAGGAGAGGAAGACAGAGAAGAAGGCAGGGGGAGGAGAAGTCTAAGAGGAGGGGAAGAAGAGAAGGACAAGGGTATAAGTCGACTTGCCACCATACGTAAATCACTGGGGTGAAAAGATAACACGAAACCTTTGCCCTCGGTTCATAGCCTAAAGAGCCACATTGATGGGGACAGAATGATAATATAGTAAGAAATATATAAATGACGTAAGATGGCAAACAGCACACATTGTAAAATAAACTAACTTTATATTTTTCTGCTTGATATTAAATAAGGGGGAGAATGAGTGAATATGGTGGAAGTTTTTCCAAGAAGTTAGCTTTAGAACTTAGACTAGATGAATGAGAAGATGACAGACACTTAAAAGTATTTCATTGACACACTAAAGACAAAGACAAGAAGCACAGCTCCAGTCAACAAAGAAGAGGACGCTGTGTAGCATGCCATAAGGAAAGAGCAAGAAATGAAGGCACAAAAGACAACCATAGTCTCGTAGAAATGGTATATATACCAAATTTATGTAATCAGAAACAGCATGTTCAGAACACTCTTCAACAAGACAGGAGCTGAGGTTGATGGAATATCATGCTATGAATTTGAAAGATACTAATATTTGTTGAAATTAAAGAAAAAATGAAATTTTAAATGAAAAATAAAAGTACCCTTTTACAGACAGAATTAGGAGATTTATACATTTAATTTATATACTTAGTTTAGTACTCCCTGGCTTATTTTGTTAAATTCCTAGCTAAAGGAGTAGGAAATTCGTTTGAGTGATAATGGAAATTTCTTTAACATATATTAAATTAATTTTCTATACATACATGCATTGCCATACCTACACATATGTGTATGTTGTTTGTGTTAAAGAAATATTTGATTAGTGGTGCTTGCTAAAGCACAGTTAAGGATGACTATATTCAAGAATATCACAAGAGGTAGTGCAATCCCACATTGGCATGTTGCAACAAAGGAGAGAGATTAGGTTCAACTCTGGAGAAAGCATGCAGAACTGGGATTTATGGCTAAAGAGCAGGGTTAGGGGTAGAGGAGGAGTGGATGGAAATAACTATGAATAAACATCAGGGTAAGGGAGATCCTGTTAAATTTACTTAATAGGATTCTTACTGAATATAAACCAAGGTGAGAGAAAGAAAAAGCACAGTAAATAAGAGTATTCAGCCTAAATCCTTATATCTGAATTTAAGCTAATGTATTTATCAGCTGTGGCCTAGGTCAAATTATTTAAATCATCCAAACTCTTCTTATCTGAAATGGTCATTTGACCTACATCATGATGTCCTTGCAAGAACTGATTTGTTTATAGAGCTATTTTTTAGCACCTTGCCTGAGCACAATAAGGAATGAGCAAATGCTAGACACTCTTAGTAGTATTACTCTCATTCTGTTCAGGTTCTTTATACCATCAATGATTTTCAGTTGGGAAAATCAGTTTAATATTAATTATTTAGTTTACGCTTCAAAATAATTTTGTACAGCAAGCATTCTTTTAAATTCTTAATTGAATCTCAGAGTTTATGACCTTCCCAAGAGTACACAGGAAAACAGTAGAATAACCCAGGCACAAACCAAAATCTTGCTCCAAGTCCTCTTCCCTCCCACCAACCTTCCTGTTTCCCAAAGGAAGTTATTTCAGAGTGGGTGAAATTGCCGTCCCTAACGGTCTCAACACACTTAAACTACACTATGTATTCATTAATCTTAATGAAAAGTCAAAACTCTGTGTGTTTGTTGAGATTGGTTTCAGTTAATATGTCCCCATAAAAAAAAAAAAGTTAAAGAGCTAGTTATAATAAGGCCCCTGGAAACTGATTAGCAAGTAAACTCACTTTGCAACCAGTAGGGCAGGGAATTCTCTCTGCAGGGAAGAGTTTTGTAATAAGACCCAGAGAGACACTTTGAACATCAACACTCAAGCAAACTCTAGTTTCAGTTTATCTTCCCTTAATCATCAGTAATTACTTAATTAAAATTAACAAATGAAGGAAGAAATTCACAGAAATGACACCTTTCCTAATTTTCTCAGACACTGTGAATTTTTGATGTCTGACTAGAAATAGAATCAGTAAGCTAACTCATTTCATGGAAGATAGATAGGGACCCGGGAACTCTTAAATTCTGTAATGAGATAGTGTGCATTGGCCTAATCAAGAGATTGGGAATATGAGCATTGCTTCAACTATTTCAGATTCTGTGATAAACTACAACTTTCATTATAATTAATATTTTTGATGGGTACTGTGACTAGAAGTTCCTACTAGAAAGCATTTTAAGGAAACTAAAGGATGTTTTTTTTTTCTGAACAAAGTATTCCAAGGGCCAGTAGTTGAATCCGTACTCACATAGACGTAGAAAATAAATTTAAAATGTGGAAGTTGTATACTCTAACAGTGTGTGCCATATCTGCTCCACCGAGATGAACTGATTAAGAAGATGGTTAGGTTCTGTGTATTTTGGTAGTATGGGTTATGAATTGAACCAAGATTAATTAATTCTACACAAGCCATAAAAATTCATTGCAAAGAAAACATTATATTAAATATATATTAATTCACTCTAATAAAAATCACTAAAATAAATTACTTAAAGAAAAATGTGAAATGTTCACTTTAATATCAGGAAATTGATTTTATATGATGTCTCTTTACAATTAAAGGCACGTGCAGAGGACTGTTTATGTATTACTCCTTTGTAATTTAACAAGAAAGACTGAAACAAAACACTTTAAGAATTAACAAAATTTAGGGAGAAAGCCTTACACTACTTGTGTTTGGAATAAAAAAAAGGGCAAGGAATTAATGGAAATGAGCACAATCAGGTGAATTGAGATTTACATGACTGAGGCCCACGCACAGCAAGGAGGAGAACACCTTCTGCTGCCAATTTAATATCTTGCATGACATTAAGCACTTACTTCCTGCTATTAAGCTTTATTGTCTTCATGAGCAAATAGAGAACAGTAAAACTAGTTATATATTGTAAAGATTATAACCAGAAATCAGGGTTGAGGATGTAGCTTAGACGTCGGGCACTTGCCCAACATGTGTGAAACCCTTGGCTCAATACCCAGAAAGTCAAAAAGCAAAGAAACAGATGAAGAACCCTGAATTCAGAAGTTGTTTTAAGTGTCAGTTCACATAATTCACGACAAGTACTCAGATGGTGTTAAGCACTCTGTGTATGTTGGCAGATTTTCCTCCTAGCAAATAGAGTTCGGCTTTCAATAATCTTCACACATGATAAGCAGAAAATACATTTTTTTCCAGAGTGAAAAAGAGACATTAAACATACTATCTGAAAGACTGTAGCAGTGGCTCAGCGGTTACTGTGCTTGCCTGGCATCCGCTAGGACATGGGTTCAAATCCCCGCACCAAGCACACAAGGAAGTGTCAGAGCAACGAAAGCCACATGAAAAACTGAATAAAATTGATTATTTCGTTTTTTCTCTCTCTCTGTATTTCTCTCTCTCTTATTGTCTTTCTCTTTCTTAAAAAGGAGATACTGAGGGTTTGGAATGAGGCTCACTGATAGAGCACTTGCCTAATTTCTGTGAAGCTCTGGGTTAGATCCCCAGCATTGGAAAAGAGAAAGAAAAGAAAATCTACATGATAGAATTAAGGAACAAAAAAAAAACATGAATTTATTTTAAGGACAACATTTCTGTTTGGCTGATATTTTTAAGGTGTGAAGATTATTGTTATTAATAAGTTTATTTCATGTTTTGAATTTATTAGTGAAATTTGGTAAATTAAGGCAATGATTTTTATAAAACTATTTAACAAAAATTAACATCTCATCATAAGTAAAACTTGTAGGATTTTAGCAATAAAAATATTAACACAATAATAATGAGGATCTGTCACAAATCAGTAGTAACTATCATATTTCCTAAAGAAAAAGTAGAAACAACTCAACTAAATCGGTGAAGAGAGATTCCTTTTATTGCTGTTATTTCTTTTTTTTTTCTCCTAAAAATCCAGTATAGGGATTCTTGTGAGGGTGATGAGCAAAAGGAGAATTAGAGAATAGTAAGAAAGATAGGAAAACAATAAAGGAAAGAATACAAAAAATATTTAAGTATTAACAAAGAGGTGACAGTTTTCCAATTATTTCTGTATGGTGCAATAGAAGAGACCATTAAAATTCATAAAATTATACCAATGTGGTCAGTTACAAAATGTATATCCATACATATACAAATATACAAAATATTTCATCATGCATCACTGCCAATAACAAAAATGCTATTGCCTAGAGTAAGAAAAAGAAATAACAGAAGTGCTACAATAAAACAGACATAAAAAGTTTATGCTAAAATATTTAAACATTCATAAATAATAAATTATAGCATATTTCATGGAGGTATACATCTGATTTTATAAAAATATTGACTCAAACTAAAATATGACTATAATGTGATTACAACCAAATTACCATTGGGTTTTCTTTCAGAGGAAAGGCTCTAAAACCGTGTGTGTATATGTATATGTGTGTGTGTGTGTATACATGCTTCATAAAATGTTTTGGATGACTTTTTACTGCAATTATTTGAAAGAATATAACATTAGGCAAGGAAAAGAATTACCTCTTGGTAAGGCATTTTCAATTTACAACAATCTTGGTGTGACTCAAAAGGGTAAAAAAGCTCTATTAATAGATCTTCATGGAAACTGGAGAAACAAACTAGGCTTGTAGGAATAATTTAAATAACATCACTACTGCTCTAATTCCTACTCATACTCATATCTCAACAGTGCTATTGATCTCCATTTCAGGCCAGATTCTTGCATTATATGTTTTCATAAAGTCACAGAATTTTTCTACATAATTATTTATAGTTAGGGAAATCTATTTCATTGTGCATTATTATGTACTTGTCACCAGAATCTATGGTATAATATGGATCTTAATCGTATTTACTCACTATTGTGTCTCAAGGACTGTATTTGATGATGTGTATTTGATACACAGTAGTGTCTCAATATTTTAAATAAATGGGACAATTGATTAATCACTAGATCACACTCTTTTAAACAATTATGTGAAGAAAGAAAAATATAAATATAAAATTTGGAGTCCTTGGTTTTTTTCCACATACTAAAGAAGTTTACATTAATGCCTATTATATATATGTGTAGGCATACACACACAGGCAATGTATACAATGCTCTACATAAAGATTGACTTAATGGTTAGGAAATGTCAGGAGGTCAAGGAGCAAGATATAGTGGTATGAAAAATGGATATTCCAGGTAGAGGAAACAAGTACAAATACTTAAAGCTGCATCACACCCTGGAGTGTTTGAGGTCAGAATAAATAGAAGCATTTTGTTTTGAAGGCAGGTTAAGGAATTGAGAAAGTTAGGGTTCTAGACCATACCATACTTTACGGGTCCTAGTAACAGCGAGGTGCAACGAAGCAAATATTGCAGGATGCTTTGTTGCACAAACATTGCAGGATATTTTTACAAATTTTAACATGAACATGTTGACTATTATGTTTATTTTTTATTGAGAGATTTATTATAGAACAACCATACAAGTTTTTAACAAAATAATATAAAATGTATATATATTCTGGATATTAGAATTACCCCCAGGAGTGCCCCCCCAATTACTCACCCTTATCCCTCCCTTCCCCTTCCCACAATATTTCTAAAAAAGTATTATGTTGTATAACATTACACCTTATCTGGATTTAACACATGATATTTAAAATCAGAAAGGATGGAAAGAAAGAATCTCGTTGAATAAAGGTTGTAGTTAAAACAATGGTGGACACTTAACATCAGTTGGTAAAATGTAACTGGATCCTGGACATATTATAGTTAACATCAGCCAGAATTTCTACTGGAGGGGTTGTGGGATAGGAGAAAGAGGAGTCAAGGTTTACTCTAAGGATTTTTGAAGCAACCCATCACATTTCCTTGCACTGAGAAGTAGATTTAAAGTAGCCTACTGGGAAGTCAGTTTGGAAACTAAATTTGAAAATTTAGTGCACATTCCAGCAGGTGCCAAACAGGATGTTGAACATGGTGTCACACAGTTGTGAAGAGAAGGGAAATAGCTGCATCCCCATCTACCTACCTACCTACTGAGTAAAATCAATAAGAAAAGGAAAGTGCACGGTTATAAAAGACAACAACAGGGGCTGGAGCGGTGGCTCAGTGGTTTCGGTGCTTGCCTGGCAAGCACGAGGACCCGGGTTCAAACCCCAGCACCAACCATGTACACAACTGAGTGTTGGAGCAACGAAGGCCATGTGAAAAAATAAAGTTGTTTCTCCCTTTCTCTATCTCTCTCACTGTCTCTCTCTCTAAAAAAAAAAAAAAAGAAAGAAAGAAAGAAAAAAAAAGTCAACAACACAGAAGTAACCGAAACTGTAGCTCTCAAGTATTCAGAGCTGAAGTCAAAAAGGAACCCACAATAAAACCAACAAGGACCAGTGAGAGAAGTGGGAGGAAAACAAAAATGCAAGGCAACACAAATGAAGGAAGGTGATCAAGGACTGATTAACTCTGCCAAATGCTGCTGACACAAGATGAAGAACTGGACAGTTCTGTGCAGCACAGAGGTCACATCCAACACAGAGGTGGTGGAAGTGACTAAAAAGATTTATCAGAATCATTTCAACGAAATAAAAGGAGGTGAATTGGAAGTAACACGTAAAATCAAATAACTTTTCAAAATATCTGAACAAGAGGATTTTGAATATTTCTAGCACAAAGAAATGACAAATGTTTAAAAAAATAGAATGCTACTAAGCCAGAATCGATCACTATGAAACATATACCCTATAAATATGTACAATCATTGGGTGTCAATAAAAAAGACAAACTTGGGGCTAGAGTGGTGGCTCGGCAGTTACAGCACTTGCCTGGCATGCATGAGTATACAGGTTCAAACCCCAGCACCCATATACACAACTAAGTGTGAGAGCAATGAAAGTCATGTGAAAAACTAAATAAAAATTGTGTTAAATCCAGACAAGATGTAATGCTTTACAACCTAATACTTTTTTTAGAGATATAGTGGGAAGGGGAAGGGTGGGATAAGGGAGGGTAATTGGGGGGGGAGCACTCCTGGGGGTAATTGCAATATCCAGAATATATACACATTTTATATTATTTTGTTAAAATCTTGTAAGGTTGTTCAAAAATAAAAATAAAAATAAATTGATTCTCTCTGTCCCTCTCTCTTAAAAAAAAGACAAACTCCACAAGTCTTCAAGAAATATTATGCCTAAAAATAACAATAAGTAAAATATTTTATGATAGACATACCTTCATATTTAATATTTCTAGGATTTAGTATTTTATTCTAAAATGTACTAGATTATTCTATACAAATTACTATACATTATGTATTAAAATTCTCAAAATGCCACAATATGGAGTATTACTACAGATGAAAATAGTAATTCTATGAAGTATGTTGTCATATATTCTATGATCCCAATTTAATAAAATAAATAAAATTTGAGCTATAGTTCCAATACCTATGTTAAATGCCAGTCCAGGAAAAACAAGTCAGCCCAACAGTTTCATCCTAACACCCTTCTTAATTATAAAATTAAGCTTAGGTCAATAGAATAAAAAGAGAAAATTTTAAAAGGACACATTTTTTGATCTCTACACCAAACTATAAGAAAAATTTCTCTCTGTGCAATATATTTGGGAGGAATGGGGATTATTCTTCCTAGATTTTTACAATTCACTTTTTTATTTGAAATGGTAAGAATTTCTTGTCTTTTACTTCAAGTTAGCTTCCTCAGCCTCAGAGGTGGAGAGGGCATACAACGTCCAAGAAGCATACATTCAGGTTGCTACAACCATAGGGTAGTTAAAAACAGAGAAGTAAGATGAGGCGATTCTGAGTGTGAACTCAGAATCCATATACCTAAGCAGAAATTTAATGTGATGCCAATCGAAAGGGGACATGGTTTTGTACTTCCTGTGAATACAGAATACAGGTAATAAGTGACTTTTTGCATCCTAAAGAAAACAGCCCATACTCTGGCTTTATCTCTGTTCCCTGCTTCCTCTCCTCATATGTCACCAGCTTGCCTTTCGATAGCACCCAGACTATATGGTAATCACATCCCTAAAGGTTTGCATTCGGTTGGTATTGGGGCCTGAGTTTTACAGTTTTTCCATTGTTTTGCTCTACAAATTCATAACTTCCCATCTGATCTAGTGTAGCTAAAATATAATCCATCATTTCTACTGGGATGATGGCCCCTTGTCTGCTCTGACATGAACCTCAAAGATAAATTGATGTTCATCATTGCTGGATTCCACATGATCAGGTCTTTGACCTCTCCTTCCTTCGTCCTTCCTTTTCTTTATCTTTCTTTTATTTTTGTGGCATTAGGGATTAAGTCCAGGATCTCATGCATGCTAGACAAACATTCTATAAATGAGCTACATCCCAAGCCCTCCTATTTCTTATTTATTCATTGTGATGCCCATCTAGAGAATCCAGTGTACAAAAAAGAAGTGCAAAACTTTCTCCAGTTGTGTTTTTCATCTGACTGCTACCACTTTATTCAACAGGACTCAGATCTTCAAGTATCTTCAGTCAAAATCAGACCATTCCTTTGACAGAGAAGTCTTCCTGTTCTACCCAATAGTCATCCCCATGATGATCTCCATGATCTATAATTTGAGGAACCAAAGGTTAAAGATTGTCCCAAGGTCATTGAGAAATGGTATGCCTTGCTTCTAAAACCCTTTACAAAAGGGATTTCCTGACATTTAAAGACTTTAATAGATATGTGATATATTTGAGATCTTTTGCTGGACATTTCACCATCCTCCATATAAGTAAAATTATTCTGTATGTGAGTTAATTGCTCAGATAACCAATAATAAGACAAACTGTTGAAAGGAGTAGAATTAAGGTTTTAACAAATGACTGTGGTTTCAATATATGACTCTGATGTCATTGACCAGGAACCTCCCATGCAATCAATAATAATTAGCTGCTGGTTTTCATTGTTTTTTGTAGTTTTAACATAGTAGTAGTGATTGGAGTCAGGAGTAGGAAGCAAGGAAGTAAATTTCCAGGTATTCTCGTGTCAGTTTTTGTAATCGTTTGATCCTCCACTGTATACCTGGATGCTAATCATCATTTCCCATTCTGCTTCTGACCACTTCAAAATTCACAACCAGTCACTTCCTGAAATTTCATGAAATACTGTCATCTTTGCTGTGGTAAGAGATGCCTTCATATCTGGTAAAGCATTTTTTGCGTGTGTCTGAGAGGGTGTTTCTGGAACAGATTAGCATTTGAATAATCAGAATAAGAAGATTGTTTGAATCAGTGTGATCGCATATAATTTAATGTGTTAAGAACCCAGAAAGAACCTCAAAAAGGAAGAAGAGTCATTTTCTCTTCTTGAGCTGAACCATTTGTCCCCTCCTGTCTTCAAATGCCAGCTTCTGGTTCTTGGACCTTCAGACTCTGGGAATTAGACCAATCAACCCCCATCAATCACAATTCTCCACCTTTCACCCTCAGAATGGGACTCTCTGGTCTCCTGATCCTCCTGATCCTCAGGCCTTTGAATTCATACTGAATTATGCCACCACCATGTATTTTTTGGTCTTTCTTTGCATATGGAAAATTTGTGGGAATTCTCAGCCTCTCTACCTATCTGTCAACTACCACTTATTGGGCCTATTCCCTAGAGAAGCCTGACTGATACACACAATTACTAAGTCCTGTGACAGGACAGTTTTTCATTGTATGAATCTGAAAGTCAGAATGATTTTAGAATGCCACACTCCTTTTTGTTACTTAAGCAAAGCAGTTGTTTCCGTAAGCACTTTGAAATTTGGAGTATGTGATGGAATTACCATGCAACAGTAACAGAATAGATTTAAACCAAGTAATAAATACAATTGCTAAAAATGCTCAAGAATCAAGCTCTGCATTTGGGTGATTTAAAGCACTATAATTCAATAGCCACTTCAGCATTCAACCTTAATATAATATATTTATTTTTTCATTTATCTCTTCTAATATTTGCTGTTGATTTTGTACTTGGTATTGGTACTTGTGTAAAACGTATTTCCTCCTTGATAGTACTGCCTGATGATTTGTTAAGAAAACAGATGGCATTCAAATACTTACAAAAATATTTAAGTTCAGAATGAAATAAGGAGGCTCTTACTGAGTATGTTGGTGAAGGGTACTGAGGGCAGTTAATCAGCAACCAAGGCCAGTGTTTCAGTAGAATGAGCTATCACAGCTCCAATGTGATTTGCAGAGTCCAGTGAGTTGGGAGAATTTTCATAAGGTATTTGAGAATGTTTGGAACACATGTTGGACAAGGTAGTAAGAACCTGGAAATTATATTCCCTAAGGCTGAATTTTACAAAGAGACAAATTATCACTCCTGAAGTTTTGAGAAGTGAACCAGACTCCATCAACCTTAACTTACTAGTCTACCTATCTCACCAAGCCTTGGTTTGGTAACAGTTTATGGCTTCAATCTTAGTGTCTCACTGGGCAGAGTGCATTATCTCCCACAATAATTCACTTTTAGTGTCTAATCAAAACCTTCTAAATGATGGTGGATGAGTGAATGAATTAGTGAGAAAAATAAAACATACTATGAACTATTTCCTTGCTAATAGTAAACCTCTGCTCACTGAGAATTCTCCTACTTCACTGGAGAGAATGTGACATACACCATTACACTAGTCGTCCTATTTATTTTGACAATATACTGTAGTGTTTGTATGACTTTGCTAAGCCAAGCAGATATTATTCCTGGGAGCTCATAATTGTAATCCCATTATTCTAGTGAGTTTCACCTGATCACTTAGTTTTGGTTAAGTGAATTCTAGACCTGGAACTTCCTTGAACATTGAGAAAGAGAAAGGTGGTCTGAAGAGAAAGAAAAATAGACTCAGATAAGACAAACACAAGTGAACTCAGAGATAGGAAAAGAGTATGACTACCTGCTTCTATAATGTACAAGGCCCAAATATTGGTTGCTTATGAAACTTAATGGTATTCTTTGCTCTAAATTTTCATTAATTTTTCCTGAAGTTGTATTTTAGAAAGGATTCTTGGTTAGAGTTATGTCTAGTGATAGTATACTTGTTTAGCATGCTCCAAGACCTGGGTTTGATCCCTACCACTTCAAAATACACAAACAACAAAAAATAATCTTGTCCCATTATTTACTTTTATTAAGCAACTTATATGTTTCTGGCTCTTTTTGAAATAGCACTTTTTAATGAAGACAACTAGATGGGTAAGTGGATTTTCATTCAAACTATCTACTGAATGATATTGATTTTGCTGCTAAGACCCACAAGCTCTGATAAGTGTAAGAATGCATCTAGTGACCATGAAGTGATGTCATGTGAATAATGGATAGAATACAATCATGCTGATGGTATGTGTCCTGAGTACATATGAGACATTTCCTGTCCTGATATGATTAACATTTTTATTCCCTCTGACTCTTGCTTTCACCACCAACAGGCTCGTGATTTAGACTAAGGTACAACCAGTCATCAAAATCTGTCTGCATTTAGGCTATGGTGTCTTAACATAGAAAGAAGAAGATTGCTCTTGTAATGTTTGTTTTTGAAGTTAAAGCCTCTCTGACTTCCATAAATTAAGCTCCTCAAACCACCCCTGAGTCATAGGCAAAATGATAAAAAGCTTTTTTTTTTTTAATTTTGTTAAACTAAAGGTTAGTAGTGTTCACAAAGCTCAGAAACTCAAAGCTTCTTTTATCATAACAAATATTTTGTTGGACAATGTGGGTGTAACATCATATATCATTGGAATTCTTTCCTAATTTGTTATAAATAGTATATTATTAAATTTAACTGATAAATATAAGAACAGAGAATTTCACAACAGACCTATTAGATTTTAAGTCTTAATTCAATCACAGCACACATAATAGTGTGTGTATTTTAGAAACTATTGAACTTAATAAATGAAAGAAATGGGTCCTGGAGCAGTGGCTCAGCAATTAAGGCACTTGCCTGGCATGTGCAAGTACACGGGTTCAAACCCCAGCACCACGTACACAACTAAGTGTCAGAGCAATGAAAGAAAGCCATGTAAAAATCTCAATAAAAATTGATTCTGTCTCTCTCTCTCTCTCTCACTGTCCTTCACTCTTAAAAAAAAATGAAAGCGAAATGAATAAAATGTAAGACTTATGGGAAGAAGTTCCTGAGAAGTTAATACTCCCTCCAAAAGTTACAGTATATAAGGTTGATGTTAAACACTGTACATTCCATAGACATGTAATACATACATGGTGGAAATAATGTGCATATATGATAAGCTTGTGTGTGTGTGTGTTTCTGTTATTGGTGACTTGGAATTGAGTTGTGATTTATGACCTTTACTTCCATATTCCAAACTTTTTCCCATATTGCTATATAGTCTGCTAAGCATATTTTTCTTAAGTTGACTAGCAACTTTATTTAGGTAAATCTGAAAATTAAACACCATGCAACAACAAACATGACAATTCTCAGTCAATTGTCATAAATGAAAATTAACAAAAATTGTTATCATTACTAAAGCATTTAAAATATCGAACAATTTTCATACTACATGCAATATCCTGCTTACTACATTTCAGTAAGTACTGTCAAAAGACTGTTAAGAATCAGTCAGAGCATGATCCTATATCTGTAAAATCCCAAAAACTCCACCAGAAAACTTCTAAAGCTAATAAACAGATTTGGCAACGTATTAGGCTACAAGATCAACACCCATGAATCAATAGCTTTCCTATATGCCAACAATATTAGGGCTGAAAAAGAAATTGGGAAATCGGTTCCATTCACAATATCTTCTAAAAGAATAAAATACTTGGGAATTAATCTAACAAGAGAAATAAAATACCTTTACAAGGCAAATTATGAAACACTGAAAACAGAAATTGCAGAAGACCTGAGAGGAAGGAGAGATGTCACATGCTCTTCATTAGGCAGAATTAATATAATTAAAATGGCCATTCTGCCAAAAGCACTGGATAGATTCAATACAATTCCCATCAGATTCCAATGGCATTTTTCACAGATATAGAAAAAACAGTTCTCAAACTCAGATGAAACAACAAGAAATCCAGAATAGCCAAAACATTGCTAAGCAAGAAAGACGAAAAAGGTGATTTTGCAATACCAGATCTAAAATTATACTATGGAGCTGTAGTATTAAAAACAGCATGATACTGGCATCAAAACAGGAATGAACACAAATGGAACAGAACAGAAGACTCTGAGGGAACTCCACAAATCTTTCAACAAAGGGGATCAAAATATAACAGCATATTCAACAAATGGTGCTGGACAAAGTG
Source organism: Aplodontia rufa (assembly GCA_004027875.1). NCBI lineage: Eukaryota > Metazoa > Chordata > Mammalia > Rodentia > Aplodontiidae > Aplodontia > Aplodontia rufa. Next base: position 6,568 of record PVKS010024659.1, on the reverse strand, counting down.
GACAGCCACTTGCAGAAAATTGAAATTACAACCTTTTGTCTCATCTTGCACAAAAATAAAATCTAGATTAATCAAGGAATTAGGAATTAAACTAGCTACCTTACAACTGCTAGAAGAAAAATTAGGACTAACACTCGAGCATATGGGAGTTGGCAACGACTTCCTCAACAAGACTCCTAAAGTAAAAGAATTAAAGTAAAAAAATCAATGAATGGGATGCCATTAAACTAAAAAGTTTCTGTATGGCCAAGGAAATATGTCAAAATTGTCAAGAGACAACCTACAGAATGGGAGAAAATCATGCGATCCCTCTGACAGGGATACAAAACTTACATAGAACTCAAAAAATTTAATAACAAAAACACAAATAATCCAACCAATAAATGGGCCAGAGAGCTAAACAGAAACTTCTCAGCAGAGGACATTGAGCAAACCAATGAATAGATGAAAAAGTGTTCTAAATCATTGGCAATCAAAGAAATGCAAATCAAAACTTCCTTAAGATTTCACCTCACTCCAGTCAGACTGGTAAAGATGAAGAATGCAAACGATAACAAATGCTGGAGGGGTTGTGAGGAGATAGGAACACTAGCACACTGTTGGTGGAAATGCAGACTGGTCCAGCCACTCTGGAAAGCAGTGTGGAGAATCCTCAAAACTCTGGGGATGAGACTACCTTATGATCCTGCTATTCCTCTCCTATGAATTAAGGTTTGTTTGTTTTTTTCTTATGTGAATTTTTATTTTATTTTATTTTATTTTCATTATTTATTCGTTCAATATAGTCTTACATTTAAGAGGGAATCATTGTCATACAATCAAGAATAAATGTATACTGACAGAGTAAGCCAAGGCTAATGCCATTCCATGGTCTCCTCTCTTGGGTTCCCTTTGATTCCATGTTTCCTCCCACATAACCCCAGTGCTAGTTGAACTTCTCATGGAAGTCGAAGGTTCCCCACTGGATTGATACCCCCATACTCCCTCCCTGCAGCCGTCTTGATATCCTTCCTATTCCTTCCCCTCTTTCCTGGCACCCTCCCTTCATCCTCTGGCGTTATAGGCTAGGTTACCCTTGCTCATGTAAAAATTCATACATGTTGAGGTTATTATTAGCTTAGCCATCTATCATTCTGTTTCAGATTGTATTCTAGCTTCCACAAATGAGAGAAAACATTCAGCTCTTCAGTCTCTGAATTTGGGATATATCACTTAGCATAAGTTTATGCATTTCCATCCATTTGGCCACAAATGCCATGATACTGTTTTCTTTAATACCAAGTGGAATTCCATAAATTAAGGTTTTGAGTGAGGCAATTAGACTCTCAACATGAAACTTTCAGGTCTTGGTCTAATACACCCACTTCATTGGAAACACCTTTGAGGGAGATGTTGTAAGTCTACATGTATTAACGTTAGTATTGAGAAAATAACTTTTAAGTGTTACTCATAA
>PVKS010024658.1:0-30802 GCA_004027875.1 Aplodontia rufa | reverse complement strand
AAAAAAAAAAAAAAAACAATGCCAATAACATTTTAGAGAAAAGAGGGCCTCTTTAACAAATGGTGCTAGGGATATCTGTAAACAGAATGAAACTAGAACCCTCTCACCCTGCACAAACGTTAACTCAAAATGGATCAGTCATAAGTATAGACCAGAAACTCTGCAACTGCTAGGGGAAAAAAAATAGAGGAAACACTCCAGCACATAGGTACAGGCAACAACTTCCTAAACAGGACTTCTATAGCTCAAGAAATAATACCAAAATCAAGGGATAGCACCAAATTAAAAGGCTTCTGTGCAGCAAAAGAAATTAATAACAGTGTGAAGACAGAACCTACATAATGGGAAATAAAACTTTTCCAGATACTCTTCTGACAAAGGATTAAGATCCAGAATATATAAAGAACTCTGGGGGCTGGAGTTGTGGCTTAATGATACAGCATTTGCCTGGCATGTGCAAGGACCCAGATTCAAACCGCAGCACCACGTACACAGCTAAGTGTTGGAATAACCAAAACAAAATGAAAAAATAAATAACATTGATTCTTTCTCTCTCTTTAAAAAAAATATATTTTTTTTTTAAAGAACTCATCTCAGGCTGGAGCAGTGGTTCAGCGGTTACAGCACTTGCCCTGAATGCACAAGTGCACGGGTTCAAACCCCAGCACCCACATACACAACTAAGTGTCAGAGCAACGAAAGCCATGTGAAAAACTCAATAAAAATTGATTCTCTCTGTCTCTCTCTCACTCTCACTGTCCTTCTCTTTAAAAAAAAAAAAAAAAAACTTGCTTTACTCTTTCTCTCTCACTGTCCCTCTCTTTAAAAAAAAAGAAAAGAAAAGAAAAAGAATACAAATAACAGGAGCTAGAGAGGTGGCGCAGTGGTTGAGTGCTTGGCTGGCATGCACAATGACCTGGGTTTGAGCCCCAGCACCACATATACAACAAGTATTGGAAAAACTAAAACCAGATAAAATAAATAAATAAAATTGACTCTCTCTGTTTTCTCCCCCCCCCCAAAAAAAATACAAATAACAATGAATGCTGGTGAGGATGCAGATAAATAGGAAAGAATCCTTATACGCTATTAGTGGGAATGCAAATTAGTAAGTATAGCCACTATGGAAATCTGTGTGGAGGTTCCTCAAAAACTTGAAAATAGAACTATCATGATTCACCTATAAATTTACCACACCTCAGTATTAATCCCAAAGAATTAAAGATAGCATACTTTAGAAATACATGCATATCATGTTTATCACAGTAAAATTTGCAATAGCAAAGTTATGGAATCAGAATAGGTGTCCATCAACAGATGAATGGATACAGAAAATGTGGGATATGTACACAAGAGTTTTATTCCACCATAAAGAAAAATTAAATTAGGAAAATGGATGGAAATGAGGAGTCATGCCTCACGTACCTACAGTTACCACCCAATTAGCCCACTCAAACTATGATGGACGGCTTCCATAATCTAATCATTTTACCTCTGAACATTCCTATACCAACAGGAGCTTCTGGGGACAGCTCATATCCCGATCATAACGCAAGACCTTGAGGAAGAGATGACACTTGAAAAGAGCAGAATGATGAAAAGGAGGCAGGCACTGAGGAACTGAGACCATTCTCAGGAGATTACCCAGTAAGCACAAAGGCCCTGAGGCAGTAGTAAGGGCTTGGCATTTTTGAAGAACAGAGAAACAGATAAGTTGCCTGGAACAGAAACAGCAAGATGAATGATGCAGTAAGAGCCTGGAAACCCAGATAAGGCTTGTGGGCTGTGCTGAAGAGTTCGGGAACCTACTGGTAATTACAAACAGGGGAGTAACAGGAGACAATATACCTTTAAAAAAAGAGCACTGGATTCTCATAGAGTATGGATAGGTTGGAAAGAGGCAGAGTAAAGACAGGGAAACTAGTTACAGAGGGTTTTTTTTTTTTTTAAAGAAAGAGGGACAGTGAGAGAGAGAGAAAGAGAGAATCAATTTTATTTAGTTTTTAATGTGACTTTCATTGCTCCAATACTTCATTGTGTACATGGTGCTGGGGTTTGAACTCTCGTACTTGCGCATGCCAGGTAAGCGCCGTAACTGCTGAGCCACCACTCCAGCTCCAACAGAGGGCTTTTAATAATCCAAGCAGGAGGTAACAAGGGTAGAAGCAATGGAAATAGAATTTTTATATAGAACAGGTAAGGCATACTGATGTGTTGAATTAATTAATGAGATAAATAGTGAAGAGTCTAAAATGGAGAGGTTCAAGAAACAAAGGTCAGCATGTACTCCCCATGTTAATGGAGGCAAAATGAGAGCTGATCTTCAGAGATAAACTATAGATAGGAAGAAGGAAAACAGTAAGGATCCCATCTCAATAAATAAGGTAGAAATGTGTTCAGGGGCTCATGATGAACCTGCCTGCTAGCTTTGGTGTGGGTGCTGATTGTTGAGGATCCAGCAAGATAGCCAGATAGGGTGACATAGAGAACTAGATCTGGAAATCCCAGAAGGGAAACTGTACCCACTCTCTGCCTAATCCCTAGGACAGTGGTACCTTGGGCTTCCTACCAAGCCAAATGGTAGTGAGCTTTTTCTCCAAGTTCTATGCCTGGATTCAGGCAACCATCTTACTACTATCCAGGAGAGGCCCAAAGTGCTGGCTGCCTTTCCCAACGTCAAGGTGACGGATGACTCAGTGAGATGGGAGCTGGAACAGGCCCTTGCCACATTTACTGTCCCTGGAAGATATAGAAACACCTAACACTCTATAAATGTCTCAGATAACAAGTAAATTATCCCATAAACTCTGACTGGAGGCATCAGTTTTTCTCTGCCAAAGGTGGTGGGGTTTTGCCAACACCAGATGGGAAACACCTCCAGGGCTGCCTGGCCCACCCCCCAACCCCAGAGATCTACCTCTACCAACTTCTTCTCCTCTTCCTCCTCCCAGCAGTTTGGAACCCTAGCCTTTCCTGCCTCTACCAAGAAAGAAAGTATGTCCCAAACTCTACAGTAAGAACCTCTGTTGCACCTAAAGAGGAGGCTTGGGTTTTCAAATACCAGACTCTCTAACAGCCCCCTGAGATCATCAGGCTTATAGTCACAGACCCTATCACCTGTGACTTTAACAGGTAATTACCTGCCATGTGCTTCCAGTTCAATTGTAAACTCTACAAAGGAAAGCAGACTGTCTCATACGAAATTGTCCCTAGCAGCTAACAAAGTGAATATTTAGAATGCATTTACTGAAAAAATGAATAAATGATTGGTCGTGGTATGGATCTGGATGGCACACAAAAATTACTCAATATCTAAACAGCTTCCTGGAAGTGTTCCCACATCCTTCATGGAAACAACTGCCTTTTTACTTGACTGTGATGCTGGGTCTATTTCCCACATTATCTCATTTAATATTCAAAACAACATCCACCATTCACAGTAAGCATTCTTTTTTTATGAGACAGGGTTTCACAACTAAGTTGCTTAGGGCCTAAACTGCTGAGGCTGACCTTGAAATTACAATCTTCCTGCCTTCGCCCCCCAATTCTCCGGGATTACAGATATATGCAACTATGTCAGGCTCACAGTAAGCATTCTTACCCACACTTATCCAATGAGGAAACTAAAGGATAGACAACTTAAGGTCATACTGCTAGCAAGAAGCAGAGCCAGTGTAAGTAACCTAGGTCTAACTGACCCCAAAGCCCTCATCCTTCCAGAGCATAGTCCTAGAGTACTTCTGCAAGCAAAATCACTGGAATCTTCCACCTGCCATTAGGGAGAGCCATACAGCAACTCTTTAGCTCACCCTCCCACTTCCGTAGGCAGCTGTTTATCAGATTAGCAACCCACCTGTTCTCACAGCAGACAGCAGGGTTCTGGGAAACAGAATTGGTCTTCTGTGTGGATTAAGGACACAGAGATGTTCCAGCCGTTGGTGCAGGAAGACTACCTTATTTTTTCCCTTCCAAGGGAGAGACCATAATGTTTCCTTTGACATCAATGTCAACATCCATTAATGGGAAAAACACATGATTTGGAGCCAGACAGATATGGGTTTGAGTCCTGAACAGGTCACTTAGCCTCTCCAGGTTCAGTTCCTTCAAATGAAGAATAGCTTAATGCCACCTCATTCCAGGGGTATCCTGAGCATTGAATGAGATAACATTTTTAAAGAACTCACTCTAGGGGGCTGAAGCAGTGACTCAGTGGTTGGGCACTTGCCTGGCATGAGCGAGTACATGGGTTCAAACCCCAGCACCACATACACATCAAAGTGTCTGAGCAATGAAAGCCACGTAAAGTACTAAATAAAAATGATTCATTTTTCTCTCTCTCCCTTAAAAAAAAAAAAAAAAAAAAAAAAAAAAAAAAAACCTCACTCTCACTCCAGAACTGGCACCCAGCAGTGCTCCTGGCATGAGCACTCCTTCCTCTCCACTGGATAGGGCAGCTACTCATGGTCCCACTTGTTACATGAACAAAGTGAACTGCCAACATACTAAGTGGCTTACAGCTAGGAGAAGAGTACCAAGGTTCTTTCCACTGCTTTTGTGCTGGCTCCTCAAAAGCACAAACGTTACTTACTACAAAACTGCTGATTTTTTGCCTTGAATAATGTTGCTGTCTATCCTCCTCATCTCCTTTCTCCACTTCCCCAAGTTCTTTTTTTTTCCTACATTCTCACTTTTTTTAATTTTTTTATTTTGAGACAGGGTGTCATAAATTGCTAAGGCTGGACTAAAACTTGCAATCCACCTGTCTTAGCCTCCAAGTCACTGGGATTACAAGCATGTGCCACCATACCTGGCCCCTTCCCCAAATTCTTATCCTACAAGTCTCTTAGTACACAAATCAGACTGATCATCATAAAGCAATAGAAAGTGTCACAGGCAGAATGAGAGATAAATAGAATCCTTTCCACAAGCAAGACAAGCCCTCTCCTATTGGTGCAAAATCATGACTCACCCAAGCTTTTTTATGAGGGCCAGATGCTGGGCATGTCTGAATTGCTACAAATTGCTTCTTCTTCAGTATATGTTAGTGGTGGGGAGGAGAACAACCAACATCCATATATATTTATACACTTACCAGGAAATGTGTTTCTATTGTTTTCCAATCAGGATTTACCACAAGCCAAGAGTACCACACCTAATGAGTTGGCCATACCCAACCCATTGTCAACAGAGAAAAGTCCATCTCAAATACAAAAGATTTTAAATCAAAATGGATGTTAGAAGAGCATGATTCTTGGCACTGTTGAGTATCTGGGATTGTCTCAAGCAGGAAACAGACTGAATAATGGTTATTTTGGGGCTCAAACTTCATCTTGGATGCTCCAGGAGAAAGGCAACGAAGGCTTCAGAGGGGAAAAAATCTTTATGACCAGCAACTGCTCCATATTTAGGCCTTTGGAAACTTCTGGTGTGACCTATGACTACTAAGGCCCTATCCCCAAGTTGACCTATAAGGCAGTAGCAGTCCTGCCTTAACGCGAGTTGCTCCAACATCACAACTTAGGTCCTTCCACAGATCTGTGTGGACTGCTTACACCCAAATGACATATTTTGTAGTTTTCAGTCACCATCCAAAACCTAACCCTTCTCATTTGTTCTTGTTCCCTGTGTTAGCATTCTATTGCAGTGACAAACTATCTCAGATGAACAACGTGTAAAGAGGAAAGGTATATTTTGGCTAATATTTTCAGAGATTTCAGTCCATGGTCATTTGTCCCTGATGCTTTGGGCCTGTGGTAGCACAGTATATCATGGCAGGAGCACATGGCAGAGGAGGTCTATTCACCTCATGGCAGCAAGGAAGCAAAGAGAGAGACAGGAAGGGGCAGAGGGCCCAATATCACCCCTCAAGACCTAACTTCCTTCCACAAGGCTCTGCCTCCTAAAGGTTCCACCATCTCCCAAGAGAAACATGGGCTGGGAACCAAGTCTTCAACACACAAGCACGCAAGGAACATTCAGTATCCAAATTATAGCATTCTCCCCTGGGCCCCCAAAGGCTCACATGCATCTCATAATACAAAAGACATTCAGTCCATCTCTAAGAGTCTCCAAATAACAATTCTAGCACTGCTCAAAAGTCCAACTTCAAAGTCCCCTCCAAGATGCTAGATAAAATCAGCTAAGAGCTCTTATAAAAATTTGGAGTTACATACTGCCAATATACCATGGCACTGAACATTCCCATTAGAAAAAAAAAAAGGAAGAGGAAAACAGCAACAGGCAACAGAAAAAAGCAAGATTAAAACCCAGTAGGGCACACATTAAATCCTGTCTCCACGACCAGCATCCAGGGCACGCTGTAGCAGACTGTGGTCTCCTAAGGGCATGCGCAGCCCTGCTCCTATGTCCTTGCTGGCTGCAGCCCACAAGGCCACTCTGTCGGACAGGCTTTGCACACTTTCCGTAGCTTCCTTCAACAACTGTTCCATGTTCCTGGCATCTCTAACTTCCTGTAGTCTCCACTGCAGCTACAACTTCACTCTCAGCTTTACACATCACCCTGTGAGGGAGTCTGACCCTGCCACACTTCCTGGCCTCTCAGTTTTTCCTTGAAATCAGGGTAGAAGCCACCTTGACCCCGTAACTCTTTCATTCTGCATACCTGTAAAACCAGCACCAAATGGACAATGCTAAGGTGTGCTGCCAGCTGAAGTTGTAGTGAGGCCAGCTTGAAACACAGCTGTAGTAGACTCTGAGTGTCGCACTAGCTGAACATGGGGAAATGAATCCAGGGAAACAATTCCTTAGGTGGCCTTGTGTGAGCATGATACCACAAGGCCCTCTTAAATGAAAAGTCCTTGAAATAAAACAGTTTAAACTTTTATACCCTTAAGTCTGTGACCTTTGATCTTCTCAATTCCTGAGATACCCTCAAGGCATCTTTCCTATTTTCTTAGTGCCAACTACTTGGCTTCTTTCTAATGGAACTAATCTCTTTAGCAACTATCCTTGCCAGCATCTTTGTTTTAATCAGCTTTTCCACTGTTGTGACTAAAAGACCCGACAAGAACAATTTTGGAAGGGAAAGTTTATTTGGGGGCTCATGGTTTCAGAGACCTTAGTCCATAGAAGGCCAACTCCATTCCTCAGGGCTTGAGGTGAAGGTAAACATCATGGTGGAGTGTGGCAGAGGGACGTGGGTAAAGGCATAGCTCCAGGAAGCAGAGAGAGAAAGAGACTCCACTCTCCACAAACAAAATATATATACCCAAAGGCACACTTCCAGTGACCTTCCTTCTCCAGCCACACCCTACCTTCCTACAGTTAATCCTATTAGGGGATTAACTCCCCAATTGGGTGAAGGCTCTTATAACCCAATCATTTCACCTCAGCCTTTGCACTGTCTCACATATTGAGCTGTTGGGGAATACCTTTCATCCAAATCGTAACAGCCTTTAAATGTACCCCTTTTATGGTCAAACTGCAAGTTTTCCAAATTTTTCTGCTCTACTCTTCTTTACTGATTCTCACAGAAAATTTGGCTAAAAGCAGCTAACAATACCCATGCCACTGCCTGAATGCTATGCTGCCTTGAAAATTCCTCTACCAGATAAATTAGTCCACCACCTTTAAACCCAGCTTTCCACAAAGTCTCCCAGGCATAAATAAAGGGAAGTCAATTCTTTGCCATAATGTACCATAATGTACATTGGCCTCTTGTCCAAGTAGAATCTGAAACCTCATGAGCACAACCTTTACTATTCATATTTCCATCAGTATTTTGGTCAGCTGAGTCCTCATAAACTAAGTTTACAGCATCCTGGGCTTTTTCTAACTTGCTATTTCAAACTTTTCCAAAGGCTTCTAAATCTCATTGTCAGGAGTAGTCACTACAACACTTTTGGTATCAGTTTTCTGCTAGTCACCTTTATATTACTATGACAAAATACCTGAGTTAAACATATATAGAAGAAAGGTTTATTTTTGGCTCATGATTTCAGAATTCTCAGTCCACAGTTACTTGGATCTGTGGCTCAAGGGCCTGTGTAATGGCACAGTATATCAACAGCAAGAGTACATGACAGAGATAGAATGTTCACTTCATGGCATCCAGGAAGCAAAGAATGATAGGAAGGGGCAGAAGTTCCAATATTTCCTTTGAGGGAATGTCCCTGATGACCTAACTTTCTTCCACTATATCCCACCTCCTAAAGCACCACGAGCTGGTGACTAAGCCTTCAAAACATAGACCTATGGGGTGTATTCAAGATACAAACTGTGCACTCCCATTCTTATCCCTTATAAAAAGGAGATTTATTAGACTGACTTACACAACCAGAAGCTAGATAGTCCCACAATGGCCATCTTCAGGCTGGAGAGCTGGAGGAATCAGGAGCTGCTCAGTCTAAAGTGCTGAAGCCTCAGAATAAGAGGGATCAGTGATACAACCCCAGGCCAGGACCAAAGGCCTGAATACTCCCTGGAGAGTTGTCATGAGGGTCTGCTCTGGAAGAGTGAAGGAAGTTGAATCTGATGCCCTCAGATGATTACAGCAGTGACCAAAGCACCAGCTCAAGAAGAATCAAGCTTGCATCTGTTGCTGCTTCCTTGCTCTTCTTTTTTGTTGCATCCAAGCTCCCTACAAATTGGACTGTGTTGCCCACATTTAGGGTGGGTCTCTTCCTCAATTTTCTGTCCCTCAAGCCAATCATTCCTAGGAACACTCTGACACACCCAGAAGCCTCTTAATCTTAGAGCTCTTAATCCAATCAAGTTGATGGTTCAGATTAGCCATTATAGCCCATTATTTAAAAAAAAAAAAAAGAAAAGAAAAGTGAAAATATATTTCAAGAAAATGTAGGAGACTATACACATAGAGATTAGGGGAGGGGTTGGAGCAGTGGCTTAGTGGTTACAGCACTTGACTGCCAAGTGCCAGGATATGAGTTCAAACCCCAGCATGACATACACAACAAAGTGTCTGAGGAATGAGTCACATGAAAAACTAAATAAAGATTGCTTCTCTTTCTCTCTCTGTCCCCTTTCTTAAAAAAAAAAGAGAGAGAGAGAGAGAGAGAGAGATTGGGGGGACCTTCCTAAAACTGGGAACTTGGAGGCTCTAGAAAAGATAAATCACAGAGAAAATATCTGCAAAAACATTTGTAAAACAGATAGCAAAAGGTTCGTTTTTATTAAAAAGTAAACATGACCTAAAAACATATTAACATGACCCAAAACTCTTGCACGTTTACAAAAAGAATAAATAGCACCCTTCTTCCTTTGCCCAAAGTTCTGAAAAAGTTGAGAATAATCAAAGAATAAATATGGGAGACCAAAATATTTTTAAAAATAGAAGCTTCTATCATTTGGATATGCCTTGTCTTCCAAAGATGTACATGTTGGAAGCTGCCCTCAGTATAGTGATATGAGAAGTAGTAGGACCCTTAAGAGGTGGGGCCTAGTGGAAAGACCTTGGGTCAATGAGGACAGTGCCCTCAGAATGAATTAAGGTGGGACCACTTAGTTCTGGCAAGAAAAGTACTATAAAACAAGCAAGCCTGGCTCCTCCCTCTTTTGGCTTTCTGGCTGGAAACGTGATCTCTTCCTCACACACATACTCCTGACATTATGATACCATCTGAAATGAGGTCCTCATCAAAAACTAAACCAATGGGGCCTTCCAATCTTGGTCTTCCAGCCTCCCAAACTGCAAGCTAAATAAATCCCTTTTCTTTATAAAATTAACCTGCCTCAGGTATTTTACTACAGTAATGAAAAACAGACTAATACAGAAGTGAAGGCCACTAGCCCATATCACTACAAGACTATCATCCTCTAATTCCCTCTTCTAAGTGCTAGGTTATCATAGTCAGGTCTGTACACCTACCTCCTTTTTCATTCAGTCTCATAGGAAAGGATGTGATTTCTGTTAACTCCAAATCTCTAGTTTTTCCTTGGTTAATTAATTCAGAGTATAGTCTTATCCCCAAAACAACCATATTGACAGAATGAGATATATTGATTGGTTTAGACAATCAAAGTCATACCTGAAGCTGGGCATAAGGGTATTAGTCACACTAAGTAGGAGGATAACTGTGGGGGAGAAGTGGATCTCCAAAACAGGAATCCAAGAGGAGCCTGCAAGAGAAGGGAAATGGAAGTAGGGGGCAAACCAGCAAATTCTCCCTACCCAGCAGAAGTGTGAAATCCCCAGCCTCAGAAAGTGAGGCAACAGACAAGGCAAACTAAGACCTGAGGGATGAAAACAAGTTAGGAACAGAAGTGAGCAGTAGAAGGTTTTGCAAGCACAGAGAAAACATGATACAGGCAAGAACTGTAAGTATGTCAATATGGCTGTAGCAGAGAATGAGATGGGCAACGATGAGATGACACTGGATAGGTGGGCAGGGAACAGACAAGAACTGTGTCCTCTTTGATGGATCTAAGTTCAAATCCCAGCTGTCCTTCAGTGGTCACAGGCAACTTGAATTTGAGGTGTTTCATGGTCTAATCTACAAAATACAGCTACTAATAGTGCTTGCACAGAATTATTGGATTATATGACAGAGTTCACATATGACCTCTGAGGTATAAATTTTCTCAATAAAAAGAAGCTGTTAAGCCACACACACTGGTACACACCTATAATCCCAGCAACTCAGGAAGCTGAGGCAGAATTGCAAGTTTGAGGGCAGTCTCAGCAACTTAGCAAAGCCCTAAGCAACTTAGTGTGAGACCCTATCTCAAAAATTAAAAAAGGGTTGGGTGTGTTGCTCAGTGATAAAGTAGCACAGTAAGCCTCCCTGCCACAAATGTAGCTGTTAGCCAAGCACAGTAGTGTACAACTATAATCCTGGCTACTCAGGAGGTTTAGGAGGATGACGACAAGTTCAAGGCCAGGCTGGGCAACTTAACACAACCCTATCCCAAAATAAAATTTTAAAATAAACGGTGGGCGTAGCTCAGTGGTAGAGCAGTTGCCTAGTCTGTGCAAGGTCCCAGACTCAATCCCCAGGTCCACATGCACACACACATAAAGACAAAACAATACCTAGCCAGTATCAGTAAACATTTTTTAACTGAAGCACTAACATCACCTGATTCACCCTTGCCCTATACACATCTCCATTCCAGCAACCATCTCACCCCTCACCCTCATTCTGCAGTATGCTCAATCTCAAGGTGCTCACATGCTCACAACTTCCAAGAAGCACCCAAAGCACATATATCCAATTTCTAGGACTGCAGAATCCTGGGCAGTGACTGTGCCCCTTAGGTGTGCTCTGAATGGCAGGGCCTGAAATAACACAGCAACCAGGACTGACCCAGGCAGCGGGAAGAACAAGAGATGATCATGGAGGATCATAGCTGCCTGAGGGAGATTTGGAAAAAAACTTCACAGGGTAAGACATCCCAAAGGTGACCTTTGTTGGCCTTCTCCAGAAACCAAGGAGACTCTTTCTAGAATAAAATCTAGGATCTCAGCACCCCTTTCAGAATAAAATCTAGGACCTCAGCACCCCTTTCAAGGCATATGGAAAGAAAAAGTCCCATAGCATCTGATGATTTAGATGGTGGTCTGTCACTCACTATCTCCTGGAGAGGCTGAAAACCTTTAGGAGTCTTCGTTCAGAAGCTGCTGGACATGATTTTTCTAGGTGTCCTTAGTGTGTCTAGGGAAATGGGAGTACTGACCAGACCAGACCTACCTGATCAACAATTCGCACAGTGCAATAAGAGCTCGGATTGTGGACCCAATACTTGGTACTAGGTTTAAGCTCTGGCTATGCTATTCACTGTGTGACCTTAGGAAATCCTCAATTTTCTCACCTATAAAATGGGGATGGCAATGTTGAAAGGCTTAAATAACATATGCAATCAACACCTCATGTTAGTTCTTTTCCTTCCTTTCATGCCATCAGGCTTACTCTTGATCCTTTTTCTCATTCTTCATCACCTTTTCCGTCTCCTGTTTTTTTCTGTGTACTCACAGTCCACAGGCTTTAAAGACCTGTTGGCTTGAAACAACCTCTTCCCAACCCTATGCATTTGCTCTTCAGATGAAGATTCAGCAATAATAGCCACAATCATTCAGTGATGCAAACTGAGCACTCCATGCCAGTTCCTCACCAAGTGAAGGGAACACAGAGGAGGAAAAACAATCTGTTTCTGGTGAGGTTCCAACTTAGTGAGAGACACCAGGACAAAAGAATCTCATGATAATGCAGTGAAACTGGCAAAAGGGGATTTACCCACTGAGCCTAGAAGCATCAGGGAGGAGGTAACACACAATACAAGTCTTAAAGGATGAGCAGGTACTGGCTGGAAAAATGAAGGTGAAGAAAAAGCAGAGAGGAAAGCATAAGCAAAATCAAGAAAAAAGTCTAGAGCTTGGCATATGCAAAGAAATATGAAGCGTGCGGGACTGTTGGAAAATAAACGGCAAACAGCCTATAGTAGATGACTAATTAATACCTGTTTGGACAAGCACAGAAAAGTCTGAAGGAAAATATATCAAACAGTTCATTACACTGAAGGAATAGGCGTGAAGGGAATCTTTCAGTTTGAACTTCATACACTACTTTATTACTTGCAATTCTCACAAATATGTATCAATTTTACAATTTAAAAATATATTTTCTTGATAAGGACCAAAGAAAAAGCAAACTTTAACTGCAATGGGTAGAATAAGCTGGAATGAGGCAAGTCTGAAACAGAAAGACTAGTTAGAAGGCTACTGTAGCTAATGAAAGTGAAGTAGCTAATGGAGAAGTGGCTATGGGGGTGAGCAAAAGTAAAAGTCAAAAGCTTCAAGACTGTACAGCTATGTGGATGATAGCACCTTTACTGAGACACAGTATGACAGGGAAAAATCACTGGGTAGGAGGGCCAGAGAGGTAGGGAAATGAGATCAGTCTTGTCCTTATGAGTGCTCAGGTACTTGTGGGAAACCAAATGGAGACGCCCAGCAAGTAACTTGAATGTGAGTCTTGATGTTTAGAGAGGGACAGGAAGAAGTAAATCTGAGCAATAACAGCATTTACATCATTAAAACCATGGTGACAGACGACCTCACACAGGAAGAATATGGCAAGGGAGAAAAAGTAAGGGTCTGGGATGGACACTGATCTTTAAAATTAGGTAGAATAACCAATGAAGAACAACCAGACGAGTAGGAAGAAAACCAAGAGATTGTGGTGCCTTGAAGGAGGGAAAGGATTCAAAGATTTCTGAGAAGTCAAGGAAGATAAGGACCCAAAGTAACCTGGACATGCCCAAGAAAACTTCCAGGTTTTCTGGGAGACATCACTGAGAATGATCCTAAGAAAGAAAAGGCAGGCACTAAAGGAAGGGGAGATAGCTCAGTGGTAGAAGGGCTTGTCTAGTATGTTTGTGGCCCTGTGTTCCATCCCCAGCACAGTTTAAAGAGAGAGAGAGAGAGAAGGAGGAGGAGGAGGAGGAAAGGATAGAGGAAGGAAAAGGCAGGAGGTGGAAGGGCAAGTGAAGGAAGAGAAGTAGGATCATCCTCATACTCCAATCCCCATATTCCATGAGCCAATCAACCACACAGAGAGACTCTTGCCAAGCTCTTTTTGAGTGAGGAGCATCTAAAAATCTGGCTTTTGCCAGGCATGGTAGCAGGGTACATCTTTTTTTCTTTTTCTTTTTTTAAGAGAGAGGGTCAATGAGAGAGAGAAAGAGAAGACCAACTACAACTTTATTTAGTTTTTCACATGGCCTTAGTTGCTCCAACACTTAGTTCTGTACGTGGTACTGGGGTTTGAACCCAGGTCCTCGTGCTTGCCAGGCAAGCACCGAAACCGCTGAGCCACCGCTCCAGCCCCAGCAGGGTACATCTTTAATTCCTGTGGCTTTGGAGGCTAAGGCAAGAGACTCACAAATTCAAAACCAGCCTCATCAATTTCATGAGGACCTAAGCAACTTAGTAAAATCCTGTCTCCAAATAAAAATAAAAAGGAGTGGAGATGTAGTTCAGTAGTTAAGCACCTGTGGGTTCAATCCCCAGTACCGCCCTCCCTCCAAAAAATCTGGCTTTATGATGCAAAAGCTTACTCAAAGATCACAAATTATGGGTTAATTAGCCATGGGCAAGAAGGTGCAAGGCCTGCCTGAGTGGCTCCCTAACTCTGTGCCCAGGTAGAGGGCATCCTCATCTGAGTTTGAAACACAATGATGAAAGGATAACACATTGGATAGATATTTGACTTCAGAGAAAGCCCTGCCCTTGAAGCCCTTCTTTGGTGCCCCTGAACAATGACAATCTACGATTGGTATTTAAACCCAGCTCAAACCTCCACTTATGAACTATGTGACCTCAGGTAAGCTTCCTAGCCTGTCTGAGTACTGGTTTTCTCTACCATAAAATAGAGATAATAGTATAACTTCACAAAATTGATAAGACAATTAGATGAATTACTATTTATACAGTACTTAGAATAGCACCTGGCACATAAGAAACATACAATGGTTATTAAATAACAATACCACATATGTAAACACATATTCACATATGATGGTTTGTTCTGTGTCTGTGTTCTGTCCTTTGGGGAACCAGCTTCATCTCCCACACAGCCCTCCAGTGTACCTCCTCACACTAACAAAATGGATCAATAATTCTAGTCTTTACACTATGTCATATAGGGGAAGAGAATCACACCTCTTTTAAATGCTACCACAAAAAGAAAGGATACTTTTCTCCCCCCGCCAATGTTTTCTTCTCTTTTGCTATAACTGGGTAAGTGGCCAGAAAGGACTTATCCCTGAAGGTGGGATTAAATCTGTCCCCCCAAACCTCTGGCTAAAGAGTAAGGCAGTGGGCAAGTCCCCAGCGGATGATCAGGGTATGATTTGACCAGTGAATGGAAGATGTTCACTACCACTGCCTCTTAGACATCTCAAAGACACAATTACCGTCCTCCAGTTCACAGGAGCTCCCAAACAAGGCCACAGTTGTAACATACACAAGGAGTAAAGCATGTACATGAGATCATAGGGGGTCACTCTACTCAGCCACCTCCAGAGGCGAAGAAGCATAAAAAAGTAGGAGTGAGGAACTGTCCTAAAGCTTTCCCAAAAGGATGAATCTTAAAGAATAAGTAAAGCTTTATCAAGCATGGAATGTGAGAAATGATTTCCAAGCCCAGAGCATCACATGAACAAAAGCATGGAAAATTCATGACAGTGAAAGTAGTTCAGAATGACTGGCATGCAAAGCACAGGCAGAGGGCAGGGGCAGGAGGAAAACATGGTGAGACACAGGCTGGAGATGCAGGCAGACCCCCAAATGAGATTATGCTGAGATTTTTGTGACATTGATCAGAACTCAATAGTGGAAGATCTGGGAAAATATAGAGAATAAGGAAAAGATCCAGCAGAAGAAAAGGAATCAGGAAAGAGTCAGAAAGGTGTTACCACAGGGGCTGGCGCGGTGGCTCAGCGGTTTCGATGCTTGCCTGGCAAGCATGAGGACCCAGGTTCAAACCCCAGCACCATGTACACAACTAAGTGTTGGAGCAACAAAGGCCATGTGAAAAACTAAATAAAGTTGTTTCTCTCTCTCTCTGTCTCTCTCACTGTCCTTCTCTCTCTCTCTCTCTTTAAAAAAAAAGAAAGGTGTTACTACAGAGATGGAAGGACACAAGTAAAATATAAGGGGAAAATGTAATATCTGGAGATGAAATGACTAGATGTGAAAACTGTAACTTAATTATTCCATTCTAGATGGAATGGACTAATTGGTGGTAACTATAGACTAGTAGGATATGGCTGGAGGAGGTAGGTTGTTAGGTGCATGTCCCAAAGGGCTCATCTTCTCTGTGGCCCCAGGGATGCTAAACCACTGAGCCATATCCTCAGCCCTCTTTTTTATTTTGAGACAGGATCTCACTAAGTTGCTTAGGGCCTAAGTTACCGAGGCTGATCTCAACTGACAGTAAACAGTGGCTTGGCAGATAGGTGATTACAAGGTATTCTAGTTCCATAAATAAATGGCATCAGACAATTCCTATTTGAGCAGTATAATCATTCTAATTCAACTTGAAGAGGATGTATCAGGAAATTCAAGATTGTCAGCAACCAAGCAGAATCCTCTTATAACGCAGTTTGTGCTAATGGGAATCACCTTCTGGACTGAGGGAAAAGAGCTACCATACATGTTAAGAACCTCCTATGTACATGTTCTTTGCTAAGCACTTTATGTTTGCTATTTGTATTTAATCCTATGCAAGGCAGATATAATTTTCCTCATTTTACACCTTCTCAGAGATAATAAAATGGTGAAAATGATAGTATCTGCCTCATGAACCCATATATTAAATGAGATTATATATATAAAGCATTCAGCATAATACCTAGCACGTAGTACAATCCCCATAAACATTAACCACAAAAAGTATTAGCCATAAAAATATAACCAGCATTTATGTTATTTGTGGACAAAACAAAGTAGATCTTATCATCAACCCCATTTCATGACAAATTTGATGGTTTTGCCAAGGTTTCATTAAGCTCTGTATAGCTGATATATCAGCAATCACTTTCACTAGGTTTTACTGGGCCACCATGCTTCTGCACTAGACTTGAGTTTATGTCTTTCCTATTTCCTAGTCAAGTAACTTCACAATCACTTCAGCACACATCAGCAGGTGATGAGGACATTACAGAGAAGCAGCCTAGGCTTCCACAAGAATAAGTCTGGCATCAAGAAAGTGCTGACTGAAGCTGGAGCCGTAGCTCGGGGGTTGGAGCACTTGCCTGGCAAGTATGAGGACTCAGGTTCAAACTCCAGCAACACACATACAAGTAAGTGTTGAAGAAACGAAGGCCAGATGGAAAAATAAATAAAATTGATTCTCTCTCAATCTCAATCTCTCTCTCTCAACCCAATTCTAAAAATGGGCAAAGGAGCCAGGCACAGCGGTGCAAGCCTGTAATCCCAGCAATTTAGGAAGCTGAGGCAGGAGAATCACAAGTTTGAGGCTAGCCTCAAGGTAACTTAGTGAGACCCTGTCTCAAATTTTTTAAAAAGGGCTGGGGAAGTGGCTCATTGGTTGAGTGTCCCTCAGTTCAATCCCCAGTACCAAAAAACAAAAAAAAAAGGAGCAAAGGACTTGAAAATACATTTCTCCAAAGATTTATGAGGCATTAATATGCATATGGAATGAAGCTCAACAATACAAACCACTAGGGAAATGTAAATCAAAACCATAATAACCACTTTACACTCATCAGTATGGTGATTACCAAAAAAAATTAAAAACAAATGTTGGTGAGAATGTGAAGAAACTGGAACCCTCGTGCACTGCTGATGGAAATGTAAAATGGCACAACACTACAGAACAGTGTAATGTTTCCTCAAAGCGTTAAACAGAATTTGCACTTTTTAAAATAATTTTTTTTAGAAAGAGGGAAAGAGTGAGAAAAGAAAGAATAAATTTTATTTATTTTTTTCATCTGGCCTTTGTTTCTCTGACACTTAGCTGTTTACATGGTGCTGGGATTTGAAACTGGGTCCCTGTCCATGCCAGGCAAGTGCTGTAACCACTGAGCCACAGCTTCACCTCCAGAATTTGCATTTGATTCATCAATTTCACTTCTAGGTATATACACAAAAGAACTGAAATTTGAAACTCAAACATATTTATACACCAATATCCACAGCAGTATAATTCAGAATAGCCAAATCACAGAAATAAACCAAATTTCTATTGATAGATGAATGAATAAACTAAATGTTATGTATACATACAATGGAATATTATTCAGCTTTAAAAAGGAAATTCTGAGGGCTGGAGAAGTGGCTAGTGGTTATGGTGCTTGCCTGGCATGTGCAAAGATGCGGGTTCAAACCCCAACACCACGTATACAACAAAGTGTCAGAGAGTCACATGAAAAACTAAATAAAATTGATTCTTTCTCTCTCACTGCCCCTCTTTCTCTTTAAAAAAAAAAAAAAAAAAAAAGGGAAATTCTGATACATGCTACCATGCTACAACATGGATGAACCTTGAAAACATAAATCCTAAATAAAATAAGCCAGATGCAAGAGGACAAAGATTGTATAATTCCACTTAAATGAAGTACAGAGAACAAATTCATAGACATAAAGTACAATAGTGGTTTCCAGGGACAGCAGGACAGAATAATGCAGAGTAATTGTTGAGTGGACACAGAGCTTCAATTTTGGAAGAAAGCTCTAGAAAAAGACAATCATGATGGTTGCACAATAATGTAAATGTATTTATGTCACTGAATTGTACACAGAGAAATGATTAAAATAGCAAATTGTATGTGCATATTTTATCCTAATAAAAATCTACTAAATACAAGTACTAAGCATAGGGGCTAAAGCAGTGACTCAGTGGTTTCAGCACTTGCCTCACATGCACAGGGATGCAGGTTCGTACCACAGCACCACATACACAAAGAAGTGTCTGAGCAACAAAAGCCAAAGGAAAAACTAAATAAAATTGCTTTCTCTCTTTAAAGAAAAAAAAAGGACTACTAAGCATAGAAAAAAAACAAAAGAAGTCCATTTAAAAGTTCACAGTGGAGGCTGGAGCAATGTCTCGGCAGTTACAGCACTTGCCCAGCATGCGCGAGGACACAGGTTCAAACCTCAGCACCTATGTACACAACTAAGTGTCAGAAAAACGAAAGCCATGAGAAAAACTAAATAAAAATTGATTGTCTCTCTCTCTCTCTCTTACTGTCCTTCTCTATTTA
This sequence comes from Aplodontia rufa, assembly GCA_004027875.1. Lineage (NCBI taxonomy): Eukaryota > Metazoa > Chordata > Mammalia > Rodentia > Aplodontiidae > Aplodontia > Aplodontia rufa. Next base: position 12,097 of record PVKS010024658.1, on the reverse strand, counting down.
AATAAATAAATAAATAATAAAAATAAGAGTTCACAGTAGGGGCTGGAGTGGTGGCTCAGCAGTTACGGCACTTGCCTGGCATGCACGAGAACTCAGGTTCAAACCCCAGCACCACATACACAACTGACTGTCAAAGCAACAAAAGCCAGATGAAAAAACTAAATAAAATAGATTCTCTCTCTCCCCCCGCCCCCGCCACACACATACACTGCCCCTCTCTCTCTTAAAAAAAAAAAAAAAAAAAAAAAGTTCACAGTGAGGCTGGAGCTCAGTGATTAGGGTGCTTGCCCTGCATGCATGAGAACCCGGGTTCAAACCCCAGCACCACATGTACAACTAAATGTCAGAACAACAAAAAGCAGATGAAAATTTAAATAAAGTTGGTTATCTCTTTCTTTCTCTCTCCCTCTTTTTCTCTTTTAAACAAAAAAATTCAGTGGTATTTCTAGAGTGCAGGATTACAGGTGATGTTTGTTTTCTTCTTTTCACTTTTTCTTCAATGAACTTTGGCAAAGAGAAAAAAAGGTTCTCTTAATTTTTATTATTATATTTTTTTTGTACCCAGGATTGAAACCAGAAGAGCTTAACTGCTGAGCCATATTCCCAGTCCTTTTTATTTTTTTATTTTGAGACAGGGTCTCATGAAGTTGCTGAGGTTGGCTTTGAACTTATGATCCTCCTGCCTCAGCCTCCCCAGTGGCTGAGGTTACAGGTATGTGCCACCATGCCCAGTTATGTTCTTTTTAACTGCTGCACCTCCACTAAAATGACAACAGAAATTGTATGTCATCAAAAACCACTTTTTAAAACACCAATGATTTTTCTCTAGACAAGCATGGCAAATTTATCTTAATATTAGGCATTGTAAGGTAAAAACAGTCTGAATAGCAGAAAAGCAATTTGATACTTTTTAGGGGAAACCGGTTTAGAATAGTCTCTTATTCATTTGTTGTTCAAATTATTTTTTACTGTACCATTTATTTAAATTACACAATACATACTGAAGATGTGATTCAGCCTCTTTAACAATTCAGCAAACATTAGTTGAATACTCTGTGAGCCTTGGTGCCCAGGAATCTTTTGCCCTTTAAACCTAAAATATAATGGGATGATCTTGACTGTTGAGAGTTTTTCCTCTCATCCTTTCCTATCACCCCTACCCCAGAACTTTCAAATGGAGTATAGGCTTCCAAACCTTTTTTAATGCATACCATTTAACAACATTTTTTCTACAAAAATAGTTAGAAAAACTTTCTAAAATCCACACTGTTATTTTTCCACCTACCTTTTGTATTTCAAAGTGAAGGTACTCCATTATTTATTATTTACTTAGCCACTTCCTCAAACATGGACATTTAAATTTCCCATTTTATACAATTACAAAAATGATATAGTAAAAATACTGAATATCTATCCTTGTAAGCACCTGTAAGTTTTTTTGTTTTGTTTTTTTTTTTAAAGAGAGAGGGACAGTGAGAGAGACACAGAAAGACAGAAACAACTTTATTTAGTTTTTCACATGGCCTTCGTTACTCCAACACTTAGTTGTGTACGTGGTGCTGGGGTTTGAACTCACGTCCTCATGCTTGCCAGGCAAGCACCGAATCTGCTGAGCCACCACTCCAGCCCCACCTGTAAGTATTTCTGTAGGGTAAATATCTAAAAGTGAATTTACTGAATATGTCATATAATTTTAATTTACACTAATCATATTTTATAATCCACATAGGCCACCTTAAATCTTTCCTGAAACATAGTGGAGACTTGATTTTGAAAAATCAAAACTGAAAGAGAGAACTTTGTCTTTTCAAGAAGCCCACAGAACTGGAAGTGGGTCAGGAATGTTTGGTGGCAGAGGGGCAGACTGAAGGATGTTATTCTTTGTGGTCTTTGCTCTCCTTTGCACCTTTCTTCTTGTTTAAACAACAGGAAAGCATTATGGTCGACAGCCTATGGCATGGACCAAAAATAAAGGGAAGGCATTCTAACTGATGAAATGACTCAGCAACAGAGCCAGGAATTCTCTGAGATAGTGAGCTTCCCATCGCTGGAATTGTTTAAGATGAAGCCAAATGGCCTACAAGAAAGACCACACAGGGTGCTGGCTGAAGGACACAGACCCTGGAGTCAGGACACCTGCATTTTTTTTTCCTTTTGTGCAGTACTGAGGATTAAATCCATGGCCTTGAATATGTTACTCTACCACTGAGCTATAGCCCCAGCCTGAGGTTGGCTGGACTTGAATTCTGGTTCTGATACTCAGTTGGGAAACCTTGGAGTTTTTTGTTTGTTTTGTTTGTTTTTGGTCAGAGGTAAAACTCTTTAATCTTGGCAGGCCCCCCTCCCAACTCCCAATCCATAACTGATTCTCTCCCCCCTAAATCAAGATCAGAGTTGAGACCCCCCCCCTTTAAGATACCTTTAAAGTTATTTAACACTTTTGTGCCTCAGTTTATTCACTGGTAAAAACAGAAATAACAACAGCACCTACCTCATAGGATTTGTACTTGTTCTTTGCATGTATCTTTCAAGGCACTAGGGAGATAACTCAGTGGTAGAGCAGGCGTTTAGCATGTCCAAAGCTAAAAAACAAAATTAATTTCTTTTCCAAAAGAAACAAGGAAATTCGCTAAGATCATTTGCTTTGTAGCCATTTTTTGTTTTATTCCATTAGTTTAATTGCTCAAGATGAGGACAAAAGAAGGAAAGCCTTCAGGATAAAACAATAATCAAGAACTGTACTTCCATTCCTTCAGGACTAGGTCAATTCCAGAGTTGTTTGGGGAATAGGGTCATTAAAAAGGAAATTAGCAAAATTTAGGAATCAGAGAGACCATTATGAAATAGAAATCAAGGACTTCTAACAAATTCTTTAGAGAGAAGCTGGAAGGCAAGCATCATATCTCATCATGGTGAGGGAGAAAGCACAATGGATGGGAGTCAAAGATTGGGATTTTAGTTCTAAATATGTCACCATTGACACCTGGGTTGACTTCATCTGATTGAACCTCCTTTTTCTTAAAATATCACCTTTCCACACTTTACTTACATCAGTTCACAAAATACTTAATCAATCAGTACACAAGTTCAAGAGGTGGTTTGATAGTTCAGACCCTCGAACTAACACAAATGAAGAGCTATAGTACGCAAACTCCTCCACCCAGGAGGCAAATCAAGAGAATCCTAGAAAGCTGAGTACAACTGGCTATTCACTAAGAACTATTTTCAAGGGAATAATCTGATTTAGATGCTTCTTTCAAAGTCATAGAACCATATACTGTCAGAATTGAAAAGTACCTATCATTCTGCAGGTAAAGAGGCTCAGGAAGTGGCAGATCCAGGACTGGACCATAGTTTTTCTCACTACCCTTGCTTTCTGGGAAGTACAGGGGATCAGGTGTGGCACACAGCATCTGATCAGATACAAGGGTAAGGCAAAGATGGTACCTGTGTCAGGTGCAAACTCTAATGGGAAGCAGGGGAAGGGCAAAAACTCAGTATTCAGAACAAATACTCTAATAAGTTATTTAAATTTTTTAATTTAAAGATCCCTGATAGGGGTGCTGGAGTGGAGGCTCAGAGGTTGCAGCGTTTGCCTGGCATGCGTGAAGTCGAAAATTCAAACCCCAGCACCATGAGCAGTAAAAGTCACAAGAGAAACTAAATAAAATTGATTCTTTCTCTCTCACTGTCCCTCTCTTTGAAAAAACAAAAAGATGCCTGATGAGCAAAATAGAAAATATAAAAAAATTAAATAAGGATAGTGTCTGCCTCTGCCCTTGTACAACAATGCCTCACCCATCTCGCCTTAGTCTTGTCCCTGGTTTGAATAATTTTTTTTAACAATAAAAGGCAGTAGGCCACAAGACTATTATTGCAGATTTGATTGTCTGAAATATATTTTGATTTCTGTACTTTTAGATGCTCCCTTGAGTACCTCCAAAGAGGGGTTCGAACCATGGCTCAGCAGTTCGACCACTTGCCTGGCATGCCTGAGGACCTGGGTTCGAGCTCCGGCAGCACCTACGTTCAGAAAAACAAAGGCCAGAAGAAGAATAAATAAATAAAAAGATGGCTCTCTCCTATCTATCTCTCTCTCCCTCTCTTAAAAAACCAAACAAACAAACAAAAAAAAACCCCACCACTTCCAAGGAAAGTAACTCATCCTCCTCAACCTGTCTTCTACCCCTGGGCAAGACAAGGAATTCTGGAACCTCAAGCATAGAATGCCAGAGGTGCTTAACATAGAATCTGAGGTTCCGTATCCTGGGGTCCATATCCTCCCACCACGGGAGTCTGTAAATGGGTTCCTTTGATCATAGGCAAAATGCTTTTGTTCACAAATCATCTCCCAGGGAAACCGTTCTAACATCCAACTCCTAAAACGATTCCAAGGAGGTTAAGAACCCCTGTCACAGAGCGAGGCAGGAAGTCTGCTTCTAATACTTCCTCAACATGCTCCCCATTTCCCGCTGTGCCCACCTATTCACTATTACCTTTGCTTTCTGGAAGTGTGAGGGCTCAGGGCCCAGCAGTGCATCTGATCAGCTACTGGGGTAAGTTGCCTTTCTAAGACACAAAGCCCAGAGCATTGTTTACTGACTACAGTGCTAAACACTTGAGTCAAGGAAAAGTCCTCCTAAAACAGCAATTAAAGCAAAGGGCAAAAGCCTTGGAGAAGCATCTCGCAGACCTTTCCCCTCAAATCCCGCCTCTCACCACGCATCCCTGGAGCCTTCCTAACTCCTGGTGTGTCGCAACACCTCCACATGGCTACAACCAAGGCCCTTTCTAGGATTTGTGGAGCACGAACAATGGCAATAACTGTTGATAAAGGTATCACCTTCGCAAAGCCTACACACAACCGAGGAAAACCGGGCTGGGTCCGGACCTCTAAAAGCCTGGAGCCCGCCGCGCCCGAGACCCGAGACCGGAAGCGTGGGGGCGGGGCCACGCCGGGCGCTCGGGGAAGGGGCGTGGCCGCGGCTCCGGCAGCTGCGGGCCCTGATTGAAAGTCGCTGAATGGTTCCCTGTCTCGGGCTACCCTTGTCACTGCAATGGAACTGGCAAATATTTACCTTGTGACTGAAAATATTTGGCTGGAGCCAGATGCGTCGCGTGTCTGTCCCTGAAATATTAGCTAAAGGAGTGATTTAGCAAAATAAAATGGTGGGTGGGGCACCTGCCTGGCGGAGCTGTTTACCTTCCTCGGGCTCCTGCTGAGCGAGTGCAGCGCCCAGCAATCCCGGAGCGACTGCGAACAGCTGGGAGGCGGCCCGACCCGGAGAAACAAAGGGTCTGTTTTGGTTTGGGGCAGAGAGTTTTACATAAATCAAAGATGTGGAAATAACATCTTCCTTCAAGGCTTTTAATGCTGCTCTCACAATTGCCCCTGGAGAAGTAAACTGTGAAGTGTTTTATTAGTTTCTTTAATCGTGGAGCGCATCTGAAATAAGGGAACTTGACACTGGGAATTTGACATTCCACTCAGAAATGCTGCGATTCTCCGGGCTTTGTGGTGCATGCTTGTAATCCCAGCTGCTCTGAAGGAGAGGCTGAGGGAGAAGGACGGCAAGTTCAAGGCCAGCCTGGGCAATTTAACAGACCCTGTCTCAAAGCAAAGACGGCTGGGGATGTAGTTCAGTGCTTGCCTAGCATGTACGAGGGACTGGGTTCAATCCTTAGCACTACACACACACACACACACAAGAAAAAAGAGAAATGCTGTTGCTCTGCGATGGAGCCAATTCACTTAGAGTTGATCAAGATGCTTATTGTGGGCCTTCCATTGTTGGCAGATCTGTTGGCACATTGTCAGTTCTCACAAGCACCGCAAACCAAGGATGAGACCAGGGATGAGTCATCATAAGTTCCATTTTATTTATTTATATAAAGAGAGAGGAACAGTGAGAGAAAGGGAGAATTAATTTTTATATAATTTTTCATGTGACCCTGGCTGCTATGACACTTCCACATTTCGCTCCAGCCCCATTAAGTTCCATTTTAAAGAAGAGAACCAGCTTCAGAATCACAGAGAGAGACTTACTTAAGATCTCATAACTCCAGAGTAGCAAAGCTGGAATTGGAACCCAGACACACTCTGACTCTCTCCCCTCTCGGCTTCCCCTGGAGAACCTAGTAATTGTGTGACAAGTCTCTGACCTACAGATCTACAGGTGAGGGAAATGGTACTTGTACTCCTGGTCCACTTTGTCTGTGACCAAATGTAATAATACCTTGCTGATCCCTATTGCTATTAAATATAGTGCTGAGAGGGGATGGAGTGGTAGCTTGGCAGTTATAGTGCTTGTCAGGCATGCCCAAGTACATGTGTTCAAACCCCAGCACCCACATACACAACTAAATGTCAGAGCAATGAAAGCCTTGTGAAAAGAAAGATCATCTGGACCCTGCCGGTATATAAATAATTCAGTGATGGCTCTGGTTTAAAAGGTCAGGGGTCAGGGGCTGGAGTTGTGGCTCAGTGGTTACCATGCTTGCCTGGCATGCGCAAGGACCTGGGTTCGTACCCCAGAATCACGTATGCAACCAAGCAATGAAAGCCAGATGAAACACTAGATAAAATTGATTCTCTTTCTCTCTCTCACTGTCCCTCTCTCTTTACAAAAAGAGGGAGGGAAGGGTCAGACAGTAGGCCATGTAGCTCACCAGCTGAACAAACGATCTCCTGCCCAGAAAACTGAGAAAGTTTCATGGGGAATTGGTATTATATTTAAGTCTTTAGAGAAATTCCAAGTAAAGGAAGAAAGGCAGAGGTTCAGAGTCCTGAATGCTTTGCAGCTTGAGTATGTGGCACATGAAGGGAAGACACAGGAAAGAAGGATATAGGGGCAATGCTAAGAATGTTCCAGTTATAAAGGCCACGGGATCATCCCAACATGCTCATTTTACAGATGGAAGGCTCCAGGGCCCACAGAGAAAAAGAAGTCCTTTCTCTTCTTCAGTGGTGGGAATTGGACCTTAAACTCTCCTTGCTCTGACAGTAGAACTTTCAGGTAGGCTGAGACAGATTAAGAAAATGCCCAGAATGCCAGGCTAGGACAGCTGTTGCAGTACGCAGGAAGGACACTGCAAAGCAGGATGTGAGCAGCAAAGGTGAGTCAGGGACTAAGATAATTTCAAGGTTCCTAGGGGAAGTGATTGGGAAGCTGGAAATTTTATTTTGGTTAACTAACTTCATATTGCACAGCTTGTGTAAACATGAAAAATCAATTCTAGAAAAAAAAACTCTAGTTCAATTAAAAACAATCAGGAGCTGGAGGTTTAGGTCAGTAATAGAGCTCATGCTTAGCATGCACTGGGCCCTGGGTTAGATCCCCAACAAAAACAAAAAACAAAGAAAAAAAATGATTGTTTTCAAAATAATTGAGTGAATGTAATCTCTTAAAACAAGTCGTGGGGCTGGAGCAGTGGCTCAGTGGTTTCGGCGCTTGCCTGGCAAGTACGAGGACCTGAGTTCAAACCCCAGCACCACGTACACAACTGAGTGTTGGAGCAACTAAGGCCATGTGAAAAACTAAATAAACTTGTTTCTCTCTTTCTCTGTCTCTCTCACTGTCCTCTCTCTTAAAAAAAAAAAAAAACAAGTCGTGACTTCAGACACAGATGATAGTTTTAAAAAGTACATTAACTAAGATTGGAGAAAATGGATAGTCTGTAATGTGTATCAGATTCTCAGTTTGTCTCCGCTGAATCTTTGTTTCTGCCCTTTAGAGACTAAAGACTCTCACTTGAGTCCAAATCCTCATATAATCTGCATTTTCTTTATATTTGTATAAGAAAGTAATCAATGACTCCTTTTTTGAGTTCTTTATTAGAGGATTATTGTAGTTGAATTTGTTGGGGTTTTTTTTTTTTGTTTCCTCACACGTAGCCTCTCTTGGTACTATATACATATATTTATTTATTTGTAAAGAGAGAAGGACAGTGAGAGAGAGAAAGACAGAAACAATTTTTATTTCGTTTTTCACAAGGCTTTCATTGCTCTGACATTTAGTTGTATATGTGGGTGCTGGGGTTTGAACCCGTGTACTTGCACATGCTGGGCAAGCGACATAACCGCCGAGTCACTGCTCTAGCCCCTAAGCAATTACTTTTAATGCTAATGATGATAATGATGTTTGTTGAATCTGGGGGAATGAAATAAATTGCAAACCAAAACCGTATGAAAACATACCTTGCTTTGTTACTTTAGATCCCTAAATATAAGGTTAAAACAACAACAAAAACTCCCTGGAAATATCCAGGAAACCAGAGTTAGGGCCCAAGATTTCCAAGTGTACACATGTAGATATGTTAAAACTTGAAGAACCCTAAAGTTTTGAATGGCTGGTCTGCCTCAGACTCTAATCTCAGCACCTGGAAATTCTTCATTCTTCATGTTGCAATGAATAGCCTCACATGTTGAGCACATTTTAAAAAATGAAACACTAAAATATTAAAAAAAAGTACAGTTCATCAAATTAGTTGAAATTGATATATAAATAAATTTTAAATTCAGTGATCAAGTAGTACACTGAGGTATTTCAAGTATTTTTTAAGCTAATAGACTTTTTTTTTGAGAGAGAGAGAATGAAAGAGTGAGGAAAGAAAGTCAATTTTATTTTTTTGTCTGTTTTTGTTTGTTTCGTTTTCTTCTACTTAGGCGTGTATCTGATGCTGGGTTTTGAACCAAGTCCTTGCACATGCCATGCAAGTGCTCTACCGCTGAGCCACCTCTCCAGTCCCTCAAGTATTTTAATATATAAATGCCCATAGGTATAACATGACCTATTCAGAACAGAGTCATTACAAATGAATGAAAGCAGAAAATGACTTTTGTTCCTTGTGAAGTAAAACCTGCAGCTATGGGAAAAAAAGTCCTTCTGTGTCTCAAGGAAAGACATTTGACCATGAATGCAAATGGACACCAAATCCTCAAGCTGGCTAGTGAGAAGCTACAGTACCTGGACCTGGAGGTCAGGAGTAAATGTTTTTCATGCTACCCTTCTTTCTTCCCCCCTTCTTCCTTTCCTTCTGATCCAAAAGTAATACAAAGTTATATAAAATTCAATCATTGGGGTCTGGAGCAGTGGCTAGTGGTTACGGTGCTTGCCTGGCATGCACAAGTATGCAGGTTCAAACCTCAGCACCACGTACACTTAACATATGTTCTTCCGGTTTTTTTCCTGTGTATATTTACAACACTATTGTAATGATTGATTTTTACTGGAATGAGATCATGCTTTACATACTACTCAGCAACTTGCTTTGCTGCATGTCAAATCCTTCCATTACAGTATATGGATGTGCCAGTGCCTCTGCTGATATGTTCTTACTGAGAGTTCACTGCTCTAAACAATGCTCAGGTGAATATCCTCGTGTATTATTACACCCTTTGACTTATGACATTGCTTTTAGACATGGCAGACCCCATCTTCAAAGTTGTGGGAATGGGGCTGGAGTGGTGGCTCAGTGGTTGGAGTGCTTGCCTGACAAGAACCCAGGTTTGAACCCTAGCACCACATACACAATGAAGTGTTGGAGAAACAAAGGCCATAAAGTGATTTTCTGTTTCTCTTCTCTCTCTCTCTCTCTTTCTCTCTCTCTCTCTCAAAAAAAAAAAAAAAAAAAAAAAAGGAGGTCCAGTGGATTTATCAGTGATAAAGCAATCAGTCAACAGTTGTTTCAAGGCAGATTAGATAAACCACTCTTAGGAATAGCAGAAGGAATCGCACCACACCCAAATGCAAGAGACTTCCCAAGAAGCTTGGATAATCCCTACCTCTCTGCCCTCCTCCCTCAGCAGTCATCACACAGACCAGGTTTATTTTTGGAATGTGAACCAGTTATCTTCCATACCCCCACTTCCTCTGCAAGGTCTAGATCTGAGGGCATTATCATATCACAATGAGCATTATCTGTGAATTACAAGGATTCAGAAGTTTGGGATTCAAGAAGACTTTCAGTTGGGAGGGATGCATTTGCAAAGCCTTTGTGTAATTAGGAGAAAGGAGGGTGTGTTTGTTTGATAGCTTCATACCTGTCTGGCACCCAGTGCTTCATGCTGAGTTCTGAGTTTGCAGACTTTTCCTAAGGTCTCCGGAATTCCTTCCATCCTAACTGGGAAGACAGACTTTCCAAGGCTCCTCTGAATGAAGGATTTGCTTTTGCTTTATTTCTGCTTAGGCAGACTCCAAATTTGTTAGGTTCTGGTATGAGTGAGAAGAGCCACTGCGTCTTACTTGGTGGGAACTGAACTTGTAAGTTCTTGTGGTTTTGTGATGGCCACTCACTCAATAAACTATTTCTGAAACTATTTTTGCCAGTCAGATTTCCTCTCTTGTGATGAACAAGGATTTAAAAGTATAGAACCACTCAATTTGTACTCCAACCTCCTCATTTTACAGATGAGGTCAGAGCATAATGTGAGCAGCTTCAGGTTATACAGTTTATAAATAACAAAGCTAGCTAGCTTGCTTCTTCTTCTCCTTCTCCCTGAACCTTTTTTTGCAGGGCTAGGACATTTAAACCCAGGGCCTCATCCATGTTAGGCAAGTGTTCTGCCACTGAGCTATACCCCCAGCTCTTAACAGAGCTTTTCAACATCTCAAGATAACTGCCTTGTAATTAGTATCATCAAAATAGAAATAACTGGAGCTGGAGCAGTGGCTCAGGGGTTACAGTGCTTGCCTGGCATGCACAAAGATCTGGGTTTGAACCCCAGCATACAATTAAGTGTTAGAGAAATACAAACCAGATGAAAAACTAAATAAAATTGATTCTTTCTATTTTTTAAAAAAACAGAACAGTTATAATAACAAATTATATACACAATAAATATATTATTATTTGATAGAACAATTATTATTTTTATACTGATATCATGCCAGGAAGTAGGCTAAATGTTCTGGACCCTGTTACCATCCGTTATTTTTCCCCCTCTTTCTTTCTTTGCCTTCTCTTAAACTGATTTTCTAATTTCATTTCCCTCTGATTTTTGGAAAGTGTATGTATACTCTATTATTATTAGCTAATACAGTATGCTAATAAACATATAGTCTGGATTTAATATCTATATCTTATTCCCAAATAATCAAAGACCCTGGGAAACTTTAATTCTAGTATAAATCTAGTGTTTTAGTTCTATTCTACTCTCCCTCCTAAAATCAGACCTTGTTTCAGGTTTTTGCTCCGTGGTCAATGTCTGATGTTATATGCCCTCATTTACCACTATTCTTTCTCAGGCTTTTCCTTTTTTATTCTTAAGTATATCTTTCAGGATTTTCTTTAGTGAGTGATTTTGAGTAATTTCTCTCAGATTATTGGGGAGGATAGAATTTTTGTTTGCCTGAAAGCATTCTTTATATAACCCATTTTCTTGAAATAGAACTTCATGGATGTGGAACTCTAGGTTGATAGTTATTTTCTGTCAACACGTTAAAGACGTTCTTACATGGTAATCTTTCCTTAATTGTTCTTAAGAAGTGAACTATCAGTTTAATTGCCCTTTTTCCTTCTTGCTTGCTTGCTTTTTTTTTTTTTTTAGAAAATCTATTTTATTTATTTTTTCATCTGGTCTTTGTTTCTCTGACACTTAGTTGTGTATGTGGTGCTGGGGTTTGAACCTGGGTCCTCACACACACCAGGCAAGAGTTCCAAATGCTGGGCCATTACTGCAGTCCACCCTTTTTTTAAAACAGGTTTTCTCTATGACTGTTTTGAAGTCCATTTCTCTCTCTTTCTCTCTCTCTCTCTCTCTCTCTCTCTCTCATATGTGCATTCTGAAGTTTCAGTATGATGTGTCTAGGTAAGATAAATAAATATACATGAAACTCAGTTTGCTGGCCCTTCACAGAGCTTTAAGATACGTGAAGCAACCATTGATAAAACCACAAGGAGAAACACATAAATTCTAATTTTGTATGAGATTTCAATACTAATTTCTCAATAATTGATAAAACATACAGACATAAGCAAGACTATCAACAACCTTGAATTAATTGACTATATAAGGAATTCATCCATTAACAGTAGATTGCACATCTTGCTAAGGCATATGCAGAGAGCTGGGGGTATAGCTCAGTAGTAGAGCTAC